>PVJD01004907.1:0-91736 GCA_004026545.1 Mormoops blainvillei
GCCCTCTCACTCTGGGGAGCACTTTCTTTCTGGGGCCAGGATCTGTCCTAATTTTCATATATGTATTTCCCCCTTATACAAGAGTTTCCTTCAATATTTTCCATTTTTAAAAAGTGAAGGGGATCAGGTTAAAAGGAAATATTACATAGTAATGGTATAGAAAGTAGGCAAACATTTCAAGAATTGAGAAGATGAGACAAGATGGAAGCTTGGGGAACAGTGAATGGATACACTCAGCTGGGGACCAGTCAAATCTTCCGGACCCAAGAGCTGGACTGTCTCTTAATGGTGGATTTCCCTGCGGCTCATCGGATCATCAGTCATGGGTGGATTTTACAGTGACCACTCAGAGAGACCCTCTTATTTCAGGTTCTTGCGGAAAAGTTCCCATTAGCATCCAACACTTACATCTTGTCCAGCAGTAGCCAGGAGTGTCCAAACTTTTGGCATCTCTGTGCCACACTGGAAGAAGAAGAGCTATCTTGGGCCACACACTAAAAACATTGTGACACGTAATCACCAAAAAAAAATCTCATAATGTTTTAAGTAAATTTATGACTTTGTGTTGGGCTGCATTCACAGCCAGCCTGGGTCACCTGTGGGCCACGGGTTAGACACCCGTGTGACCGTTTCTCCACAAGAGTGGGTTTTTGTTTCAAAGTTAGCTTGAGATTAAACTGGAGCTCATTTTCCCACAGAAACTCTTAAATATAAGACAACTAAATACCAGACCAGTATGCAGAATGCCGTATCACCCACAAAGTTGTTGCCCACAATTTTAATTGGCTCTCTGGTTGAGAATCCAGAGGCTTTCGCTATACACCCTGAAGGCTGGGATTCGGGCAGCGAGGGGCAGCCCCAGCAGAAGCAGAGTGAACAACCGTAACCCATCAGAACCAAGTCTCCAAGTCAGATTTAGTTTAATTTAGAGGAAAACATGACTTTCCCAGTTTTGTGGATGAAGCTTCACGCTCTCTACATGTTTATAGAAAAATACTAGCAACCTATGTTAACGATGCCTTTTATGTTCTGTGTTCTGAGGCTTTGACACCTGGGGCCCTGCTAACCCCGGAGCAACTACCCCTCCCAGAGTTAGTCAGTTCCTGGACCTGGTGAACCACCAGCCCTGGGTGTGCCTTTCTGACGTGAACCAACCAATCAGAGCCCCTATCCCCAACCTACTCCTTTCCCTGGGTCTCCTGCTCTAGGCTACTATCCGCCTGCCCTAATCACCCCAGGGCCTGGTACCAGAAAACCAGGGACAGCCCGGAAGCCCAGAGCCACTGAAATGACTTGATCCAGCCACTCCTACGCCCGCCTCACCGGTTCCCTCCCACGGGACCCACAATGGATGCTCTTGTCCATGTTTCCTCCTCATTCCTTCGGCCTCCTGACCCATCTGGTGCTTCCCTGTGTGGCCCCTCTGGCAAAGTGTACCCCCTCTTCTTAGAAACTGTTATAAACTCTCTCTCTTTTCAATGGCAGTCATCCTCTGGCCCGATAGCCTTACTGTGCTTCAACTTTTCTACGGTATAAATAGGCTCCATTTTAAAGCAATACTGTTTATGGTTTATTTATTTTATCCCAAGCAGGAGGACAACTGATTTAGACACATTGACTCATTCTAGCCTCACAACCACCCTATGAGGAAGATTCTATCATTGACCCTGTTTTACAGATGAGGAAACGTAGGCCTCTCAAGGTTAGGTGTCACCTGGAAGTGGCATAAGGCTGGACGTGAACCCCTCTGTTTGACCCGAGAAACCCACACTCTTAGCCACTCTCTTGCCGTTTGTTGAGTGCTGACCAGTTGCCAAAATACAGCAAACACTGAAGCCACCAAGGCCACCTCAAGGGCTTTGGACGCCAAAGAAAATGCCCTTTCCGCCCCTAGCCCCTGGAGACGTTCGAGGCTGCCTCCTCCTCATCATGCTCTTGACCTTGCCTGCTTCCAGGCTGTGCTAAGTGACCCTTTCCTTGCTTTATATCTCCCAGAGCAAACGAGAAATTACAAATAACCCCCATTTATTCATCTGTGAATTTGGAGCATCTGGCCCAGTATCCAGTGGTATTTTACATAGTATATAACACCTAGCAGACATTCGAAAATATTAAAGGATAAGATGGGTGGATACCCTGTTTGCTGGTGCGCCATGCCAGGCAAGGAGAATCTTCAGGAAGAAGGGCAGGAGCTGCGGGGGATGGGGCTTAATCTGACAGAACAGGAGCGGGCTGATTTAGAGCACAGCCGTGTGGAGTTACATTTCTTTTCAAACGCAACTCAAAATCCACTTCCTCCAGGAGGAATGCCAAGTGGCGTCCCATAGCAGGACAAGTTGTACCTTCACGGGAGACTGGGAAGCTAGAGGATGGAAATGCCATCATTAATCCACAAGTCACAGGGGGTGGCAGCCCTGGCCTCCGCCAGGCATGGCAGAAAAAATAAACAGCACTTGAGTTGTACGCCTCCCCTGTGTCGCCGGCTGTAGAGGACTAAGAAGGCAGGCGGAAAGGATTCCAGCTCATTTACAAGCCTCGGCTATTTTTAGCTCATTGATCCCTTGGGGGCCTTGCAGGGCTGGTTTGAGGTGAGAGCCGGGGAAAGCTCTGAAATTCTTTACATCCGAACGGGTACAGTACTCCCTTCATCAGGCACTTACCGGCCTCTGAGACCGAGCTTCTCTTCTCAGGGCAGGAAGGAGAGAATCCGAGTCAGGGAAGGGAGGGCACTGATAGGAGAAAGGAAGGCCGAGCCATGGCAAAGAGACAGTGAAGCCAGTGCCAATGGCCAAATTGGGTGAGAAAGAGCAGCCTTTTGAATGCAAACCAGGAAGTGTGACTAACTGCCCCAGCAGGGCCAGGTGCTCGCCTGATGGGCGGCGGGCGCCTTCCCAGCCCTGCGGGGCCCATGGGAGACCTCGCCTCCTGCCAGCCTTGAGAACCGACTGATGACCATCTGGAATCCCCCTGCTTTTTCTTTCTTTCCATGGGCCCTGAGGTCATTTTGTTTCCTAATTATCATCCCTTCCTAAAAGTGGCAAGTGAAAAAGAAAGGAAGCAGTTCAGGTTAAGGCAGCTTTCTTCTCATCATCTCGAATTTAAAATATGAATGGTGGGAGAGATGAACACCATCACCTAAAAAGGATCATCTGTGGATATTGTGAATTACTGACAGGTTCTGTTATCCCTACTCCGTTTCTGATTGGCACTGATAATCAATACCTGGCTTCTTTTATTTTTATTTTTTTCCCTACCTCCTGTTCTGTAAGTAAGGGAAAATGATTGTCTGGCTTTCCCTCCAAGTATAGGCTGTTTAATTTAAGACCCTTTGTGAAATTACCTTTGTTTCAATGATTTCTTAGCAAATAAGTGAGTCACGGTAATAACTTGATGTGTATTAAGTTGATTTGTAACCAAGAAGTTGTGGATAAATTGAATTTTTGTATTTTTGTAGGCCAAATCATATTTTAAACGTCCTGGATAGCTGAACAGTTGTAGATTCTCTAGCGAATCCTCTAGAGAAAACTCTTAACCCAATCCCTTGGAAGCATTGGATGCAGTCATCTACAGCCTCCTCGAAACAGTTGTGATTCCTTGACCCCCATGCTCACCTGACTTCCCTCCCAGGTCACTGGCTGTGCTTCTCAGTGTCTTCTGCTGTCTCCTGCCTCTACCAGACCTCGAAGTACTGGAGGGACCCAGGGGTCTACCTTTGGTCCTCCTGTCTTCATTTCCCTCTTCCTGGATAATCTGAAGGGTACCCATCCCCTGCATTCTGACGGCTCCCCAATTTTTATCTATAGCTGGTGTCAAGGTGGACGATGTTTTCTTCTACTCTTCTAGGCTCTTTGGCCGGTCTAATAATTAAACTGACATAAAACAGGTTAATGGGAGAAACACAAATTTTAATTTCGTGTGCATGGGAGCCCCATAAAAATATGAGAGCCAGTGGCAGTCAGGCAATTGAGGCTTATATGCCATCCTGAGCTAAGGAATGGGACAGGGGCCTGGGGCCTTAAAGGGGAGGAGAGCGATTCATAGGAAGATAAGAAGAGCCGATATTTGGTAATGAGATATTTGCCTGTCAAACAGGTAAGTGTTCCAGATAAAAAGTTATCTCTGGTAACAACTTGCTGTCTGGGCCAAGTCCCCTGTCTAAATTCTTTTAGGCAATTACGGGAGAGGTAAAAGGTTTTCTGAAGTCTACTGGGTCTTGATTGCCTTCAGCTCAAAATAATCCACATGTCAGAGGGGCACGTTTCTGGCGCACCTTTTGGGGAGGCATATTCTGCTTCCTGTGAGCAGAACTCACTGGATCTCTCCGTGAGTTCTAGGTGGGCAAACACCACTGCCAGCTAGATAGCTCATTCGCATATCTGAAGGCATCTCAAACTTAAAGGTGGGGGGGACCACGGTGGGACAAAACAAAACATTTACTCTTTTCCCCACAAAATACTTGTCTCTCCTCAAGTGCCCCATCTCACTGTATGTCACATCATCAACTCAGTCGCTAAAACCAAAACCCAGAAATCATCCTTGACTCTGAAATCTTATTGGTTCTAATCCAATATGTAGTCAGAGCCTGGCCCCTCCTCGGCACCTCTGCCACTCTGATTTTGCACAACCATCACCTCCCCCTGGACTGCCTCTGCGGCCTCCTTCCCAGGGCCCAGCTTCCACTCTCGCCTCCCGCGTCCATCCTCCATAGAACAGAGCAAGCCTTTGAAAGCGTAAACCAAATTCTATCACTCCCCTGCTTAAAACCCACCCTTGGAATAAAGTCCAGGTTCTTCATCTGGGCCTTCAAGAATCTAAACCCAGAGCGGATGTACTGCTGCCCTGGGGTCAAATAAGCATCCCCTCTACCACCCTCCTGGTTTTGTAAAGAGAATTTGTTTGGACACACCCACACAATTTACATATAAATGACCTATGGCTGCTTTGCCACCACAAAGGCAGCGTTAAGGAGTCCCAGTAGAAATTGCGTGGCCCTTTATAAAAACTGTTTGTCTTCCCATGCTCTAAATGACCTGGTTCCTGCCTACTTCTCCCACCATGTCTCCCTTTATTCCCTGCCTTTCACAATTTTCTAGTCACACTGGCCAGCTCTCCCTCCCTTGCCCATGTTTGGCCCTGCCATAGCACCTCTGCATTTGCCGTGTTTTCTAGGTTTGCTCTCTCCCCAGATCTTCGCATGGCTAATTCCTCATCGTTTCAATCTTGGCACATATAGCACCTCCTCGGAGGTTATTATTCTAGCCAGAGTGTCATCGAGCCCATTATTCTTTATTAGATGACCCTGTTTTATCTTCATAGTACCGCCACAAAGGGGAAAATATCTATGTCTATGGTTATATCTCTGCTTGTGCCTGAATAGATACCTCTGCCTACGATTATGCATTCATATATGTTTATATCCATGCCTGTGTCCATGCCTGTGCCTCTACATCTGTGTCATCTACGTCCACGTCCGCGACTATGCCTCTGTCTATACCTGCGTCTGTGCCCGTACCTGTGACTGCAAATATGAAACTATGAGTTAACTATCTATCTCCCTCATCAAAAAGACTGGCTTATTTATTCCTATGTACCCAAGACCTAGTACTGTGCTTGGAACAGAGTATACCCACCCATTAAATATTAGTTGACTAATTGATCAAATCTTTGCAAAGCAAATTAATCTTTTTGATAGACATAATCAGGCTTTACTTTGTTATGCAAGTTCAGATGTTCATGTATCAAGTTTTCTTGATTTTCTGTATACCTCTCTGCTGGCCAAAATTCTTTTAGAACTGTATATTGTTATGTTTTGTTATATTTCATTTCTACCATTGAGGGCTCAGCACCAGCTAAATACTTTACATATATTATCCCATTTTACTTCCTATAAAAACTCTGTGAGAAACATGTTGCTGTCTCCCTTTATATGGGAGGAAATGGACATGGAATTGCTAATAAATTGCCCTGGATCACACAGGTAGAAATTTACAGAGCCAGAGTTTCAACGCACAGCTGCGTGACTTCAAATCCCATATTGTGGGAGTCCTACCCCAGTGCTGTTCCTCCACAATCAGCGAATCTTAATGCGTCAGTGGATTAGTTTGTACCATCCCGTCAGGCTCTAGGAGAAATTTACACATCTCTACGTCCATCCCACGAAAGGCATGGGCTGCTTCCATTGTCTTCATATTCCTTCTCAACCAGAGGGTTGACACAGTAGACAGTTCTAAGAACCCCAAACATCTCCCTGTCCAGATATTCTGTCATTAGTGACTAATTTGAGGTATATAGAGATTATTCTGCTTTTTAGAGTTTCTTGTAACAGTCGAATAGTCCTGGGCAGGGTGGCACTTTATCAGAGGTGGGCGGACAGCTGTCTGAGTATGGAACCTTGGAGAGCAGGACCCAGACAGAGCAGAGAGATGTGGAGGAGCTGAAGACCTCACATGTTCCTTCTGCCCACCCTCAGCAACATAGCACGTTTAATGACAGAGGAGGGTGCCCTCTCTGCGATTCGGTCAGTAAAGGCAGGTTATAGCCTGGTGTACTGTACCTGGTATGTACAGCATGATCCCCTTTCCCACACGCATAAGAAGATAAGAAGACCCCATACCTACTAATAAGCTTATTATGTCTGAGTAATGAAGTTATGAGTAATTTTTCTTTTCAATTTTTGCTTTTATATATTTTCTTCAATGAACACGCATTACATTTTTAATAATACAAAAACCATAAAGGAAAGGAAATCTCTCCCACTGGCTCTTTCCTTTCCCTCCTCAAGCCTCCACCGCAGTAAACTTACAACCGGACCGTTTCGGTGGCTGCTGAAGCGTCCGCTTCCTCCAAGCCCCCTTAGCCCCAGTGTGTCTGGCACACAGCGGCTTTGTTAAAGCATATTGCAGATCATGTACTTGCTCAAGTCAGCCCCTACCCAAGCAGTTACCCTGCACCATAGCTCGCTGGTATTTGCAGCTGGGACAGAGCTAGCTCTGAAGACCAAAAAGCCCCGTGGCCTGGGTTACCCTTGCAGGGTGGCAGCTTTAGAATAGCTGCTTTTGGCCATCACCTCAGGGCCCAGTGGTGAGTTACGGCTCTAGCTGAGAACTGGTCTCAGGGCACTAAAGGGAGGGACCGTCCCCAGGTGGTTTCCAAATGTCTTGAAGCCTTCGCGCCTGGTTCTCTCAAGTAGCAAACTAGTGGTAGTGAAGTTAAGTCAGGGGCTGCAAAGAGCCTCTTCGTGCCCCTGAACACAGGCACAGAAGAGCCTCAGGGACGTAAGATGACACTCTAGGAAAACACCAGTGGGCATTTATCTCAGTTACACATTTTTCTTGCATTAGCTTGGAAAACTTTCACTGGAAGAAGACAGTCTGCCTAGAGAGCAGGCTGCTTATCAAATCAGGCTCAGCAGTGGTCACTAGTCTCTGGCTGCTCGGCCCATTTCAGCGGGCACAGGCCAGGAGGAATCTGGGATAATGAAACATCATTAAGTGAAAAGAGCTTGTTGTAAAGTAGGAGGAGTCCGTGTTTGTAAATGAATGCGAAAAATATTTACATACTGTGCATTTAAAAAAAAAGGTGGAACCCAGGCAACAAATGTTTAAAGTGGCGATATTTTTTTACTTGTGTACATGTATGCCCATATATGCTTTTCAGTACTTTCAAATATTTTCTGTGACCAATGTGTATTATTTTCAGAAACAGATAAACACGCTTATGCTTCTAGGAATGAAAAGTAATAAAAGATACCAAAAGAAACAAAAACCATTGCAGTTTTAGCAGTTCATCATCAAATTTTCTATTCTTTTACGTATATTTAAAGTTTTTATAAATTTAAAAAAATCGTAGGTAATTCCACCACTTTGACATAAACATTCACATTTTTAATGTTGTGTACATTCTTTTTCTACACCTATATTAACATAATTCACACTATATTTAAAAAATTTAGATAAATATGAGATATCTGTATCTTTGCTACATTTTTTGTTCACAACGGGTATCAGGTAGTAGGTTTAACAGGTTTGTCTTTGTAAACTAACATGATGGGTGGTGTGAATTGTTTTAGGGTCTTGTGCCAGCAAACTACACATTAAAAAATAATAATTTATATTCCTGGTAAAGGCTAGGTTACCTGACTTTATCCAAACCATAAGCAGTTTTTGTACTAATTATTTAACAAATGTTTGAATAGCCACGAACCTGGTGAAGAGTCTTGCCAAAGTCCAAAGATAGGTAGGTAGTCAGTTAGGGGGTGGAGGGGCATCTACCCAGTGCTGGGGCTCCTATTTTAATAACACCTCAATGAACTTTGCAAAATTGAGGAACCTGGAAACAAAGGAAAAAACAAAAATCTGTTTTTAATGTCAAGTTTATTGAGAAATAATTTATATAGAGTAAAATTCACCTTTTTAGTATACAGTTCTCTAAATTTTAACAAATGTGTACAATTGTCAAATGGTCAAGATACAGACTATTTTCATATATGGGAAAAAATAAAACACCTCAAAATGAATCAGAGACATAAATATAAAACCTAAAAATGTAAAAATTTAAAAGCTCATTGAAGTGTTACTAAAATAGGAGCACCAAAAGTGGATGTTTAACTTTAATTTAAAAAAAACTGTCAAATAGTTTCAAAAATACCTTTGTGCCTATTTGTAGGCAACCCCTCCCCCTACTCCCTGCCCTTGCAACCACTGATCAGTGATCAGTTTTCTTTCTGAAGCTTTACCTTTTCCAAATGTCATGTATAATTTACCATGTAGCCTTTTGAGTTTGGGTGTTTTTACTTACCAGAATCCATTTGAGTTTCATCCATTTTGTCGTGTGTGTCAATACTCTGTATTACTGATTAGTACTGCATTTTGTAGATGTACCATAGTTTGTCTATCCATTCGCTGGTTGAAAAACATTTGAAGAACATTGTTTCTGGTTTTTGGCAATTATAAATAAAGCTACTATAAACATTTCAGTACAGATTATTGTGTGAACATTTTCTTTCATACTCAAGAGTGAGATTGCTAAGTCATGTGGTTAGTATATGTTTAACTTTACTTAACAAAAAAAAAACCACTGTCAAATAGCTTTCAAAAATTCTGTACCATTTTGCATTCCCACAAGGAATGCATGAGAGAGAGCGTTGCTCAATGCCTTTGCCAGCATTTGTTCTTGTTCCTTCCCCTTCCTCCCTTCCTCCCTTTCTCTCTTTCTTCCCTCCCTCCCTCTCTCCCTCCCTCTCTCTCTTTCTCTCTCTCTCTTTCTTTCTTTCTTTCTTTCTTTCTTTCTTTCTTTCTTTCTTTCTTTCTTTCTTTCTTTCTTTCTTTTCTTTCTTTCCTTTTCTTTCTTTCTTTCTTTCTTTCTTTCTTTCTTTCTTTCTTTCTTTCTTTCCTTTCTTTCCTTTCTTTCCTTTCTTTCCTTTCTTTCCTTTCTTTCCTTTCTTTCTTTCTTTCACTATTCCAATACAGTTATACATCAGACTCATGGTTATTCAAACACATTTCATTTGTATTTCCCTGATACCTAATGTTGTTGAACATGTTTTTAGGTACTTACTTCCTATCCATATATCTTCTTTGCTGAAAAGTATGCTAAAATCTGCCGATTTACAAAATTGGGTTGTTTGCTTTCTTGTTCTTGTGGGAGAGTTCTTTATATATTTCAGAATCAAAACCTTTATCAGATATTTGTTTTGCCAATATTTTTCTCATTCTGCGGCTTGTCTTTTTTTTCTCTCACTAGTATCTTTTGAAGAGCAGGTATTTTAATTTTGATAAGGTCCTATTTAATCATTGTTTTCTTTCATGGATCTTACTTTTGGTGTCGTAGCTAAGAAATTTTCATCTAAGCTAAGGCCACAGAGGTTTTCTCCTATGTTTTTTTTTTTTTCTAGAAGTTTTATAGTTTTGGTTTTATATTTAGATCTATGATCTATTTTGAGGGTTTTTTTTTTTTTCATATATGATGCCTGGCATGGATCAAGGTTCTCTTTTTTTTACATTTGGCTGTTTATTTGCCAAAATCACCTTTGAGTGACCTGCAACATAGGCTTACTGAACAGTTAAGTATACATATAGTTAATTACACTCTGTTTATCTACATATAACCTATGTGCAGTATGTCCTGCAATTATCCAGTTATTCAAACATTTCTCAAGTAACCACTGTAATCCAAGATATTAACCATGAATGACCATTGCCTTTAAGGTGTTTACCACGTAGTGTAAGAGAAACATGTCATAAGAACTATAAAATGATACATAGAGAAACGAGCTACATATCATCTACCCAAGCATAACATCTGAATCATATCACAATTCATGTCGAGTGCATACTAGAGTATTCAGGGAGAAGCTATGACAGGCTAAGAGTGGAGAGGATCGAGTGACCCATCTCTTTGGACAACTGGCCCATGAAGGACATGGCAGAAATGCCAAGTCAGAATGTTTGAATGCTTCCTTATAAGTGACAGGGACCTGAATATAGAAATGGGCATATACTATATTAAAATGCTGGAGAGCTAGTGAAAGCTTGATCTTGAGAGAAGTCATTTTGCAGCTTTAATCAAATCATGTCGGCACTCGGGGCCTCAGCTTCCACATCTTTAAAGTGAGAAACTTGCACTAGGAATCCTATGTGTTTCTTTCAGGAAAAAAATGCAAACCTTTTCAAGTTTGGTGCTATAGTGGAGAGGGAATCAAGGCTGATACCAAAGATGAAATGTTATCTGCCCTGACTAATGCTGCAGGTGTTGAGACGCCATCTGCCCTGACTAATGCTGTAAATGCTTCTCTCCCACCTCTGTAAGCCCCTTCATGCCAAATCTATACCACGCCTCCGGAGACCCTTCCCGCTTGGCCCAACATAAAAGGAGTGCGGGGCTATTGTTCGGGGCTCAGAATTTGGAGTCTGTCTCCTCTGGGCCCGTGCACGTAAATAAAGATCGTGCTCCTAAACCCCTCAGTGTCTGGTCATTTCATTTTTCCGGAACAATAGCACCG
Source organism: Mormoops blainvillei (assembly GCA_004026545.1). Taxonomy (NCBI): domain Eukaryota; kingdom Metazoa; phylum Chordata; class Mammalia; order Chiroptera; family Mormoopidae; genus Mormoops; species Mormoops blainvillei. Next base: position 11,000 of record PVJD01004907.1, read on the forward strand.
AAACAGTGAAGTGAGTCGATAGGTGCAATAGACTAAACAACGCAATTATCGAACCCGCAGGCAAATATAAACTATGGACGGTAAAGGGAGAGAAGAATATTTCTCGTATTAAAATTAAGATAGATTTATACACCATATTTATAGAGGGATAAAGAGAATTCATGAGAAAATAAATGAGTAGACATTACTGATATTTTCAATAGCCCTGTAACAAGATTTTGTGCAAAGTTTATTAGAGTATTTCCCCCATAACAGTGATAACTCAGTTTCCCCCCATTCTGTCTAGGGCATACCTAAGAGATAGGAAGGAAAAGATATGGAAAAAAACAACATTTTTCTGGGTGATGAACTAGAAAGAGCAGGAATCTAAGCAAGGCATTGGCCTTAGTTAACATTTTTATGTGTCACATGAAAAAGAATGAAACTGATATCAAACATTTCTGATTTGTGAATGTCAGTCCAAGGGGAACAAACTCCTGTGTAAATAAACCTGGAAGTTTTAGGGAAGCAAAATTATATTTATAAGGTGATGGGCAGCCAAGGGACTAGTTAAGACCAAGGACAGTGACTTTGTCCCTAAAGAAGGTAATTTCTGAACTCTAAGAGTTTGCCAGGTCAAAATTAGTAAAAGAGGCTGGAAACATCACTTACCTGTAATGGAATGCAGGTTGTCTCCAAACTGAATATGGATTAGAAACACCCTGTCATTATAAAACGGTGGGGGGCCTCCAGACCAGGAAGCCTTGAGCAACCAAATCCTGGTTGTCGAGTGCTAAGGAAGACATAACTGAGCTGAAGGATTTATATAGTGAATGGAAACGCTGCCACATGAAGTCAGATTGCGGAGGGGGAGTGGGGTGGGGGAAGAGGCTCAATTAAGAAATAAAAATGCTTGACGTAGAATATGACCTCATATAAAAGTAATAACATTCTGAAAAGAATGCACTAATATTTGTTGCAAAAATACCAGAATGAAGAGGAAGGCCCAGTGAAGCTTAAAGAACATTCACAATAGATCCTAAAGCTATAAATCTCATTACCCCAGGAAAAGGTCAAGAATGATGATTCCAACAATTTCATGTAAGAATTAGCTAATAACCTTTTTGGTTCAATCGTCCATTGATTCCAAGGAATCAGATGCTTGCAGGATGATACTGTGGAAAGGCTGTCCGCCATCTCAATCTTAGGAAACCAATAAGCAAACAAAAATTTTTTTTAACTTTCTACGAGATCATAGCAAGGACTAACTTTTTTATTGAGCTCTGAGGAAACTCATGTGGTCAGCAGCTACAGTTTGTCAAGTCTAAAAATTTACATTTGAAGGGAATGGCTTCTGCAGCTTGATTTTTCCCAGGCCAGTCTCCTGCCCAGACCAGCAGCTTCCAATGTGAGGCCCCCCCTCCTCGCAGGGGGCTCTGGCTGCCTATCCAGAAAAAGGAAGTCTTAAGTGGCCTATTCATTAGCTGTCCATTCCTGTGTTAATCACTCTCTTGACCCCACTGAAATATTTAGATAGTTATAATGAGCAACCAAGTGAATTATTACAGTCTCACTCAGAATGTAAAAGAATATTATACTTTAGGCAATTAATAATAAAAGTATAACTCGAAATGTCACCTTGAAAAATACCGTGCAGTAATTTCAAGCCTACCGGAACAGATGATACCAGATGCAAACAGTTCGGTGGTATAATCACTTGAAATTTATAACAAAGATAACCCAATGCATATTTAGGCTATTGCAAGGTAATTGTGATTCATGTCATTCGATTCACTAAATGAGTTAGGTGTTCAAAATAATCCTTCTCTGGAATCCTTTAAAGAAAGAGCCCCGACAGTCCCAGAAGGGTTGAAGGAATTGGTGGATAGTCAGTGTATGGTCAGTGGTGGGCAGGGCTGCGAAGAAGGGGGCTTTCTGTCACAGTACATTTGAACGCACAGCTGTCCTGAGCGCTGTCTCTATGTGATTGCTTTCTCCAAAAATGAAATTTCTGAAAGCAGAGTGTGTTTCTCTAGTGTGTCTTCATCTTGACCTGTGCTAAGGGCCCGGAGTACATACAGAGTAACACACCCAGGCCATACAGAGTAACACACCCAGGCTGGCCCTGACCATAGCATTCTAATGCTAATGCTAATGCTAATGCTAATGCTAATACTAATGCTAATGCTAATGCTAATTCTAAGCCAGAGTAGGCTACTTCTGTTTCCAGAAAAGGGAAAGGAAAGACAAGGGGTGGGGTGGGGGCAGGTTGGGGTGGGGAACAGATACCACCTGAGCTGAACTGAAGGAAATACAAAGAGGATTGACATGACTTCTAGGGTCAACTGCAGAGAGAGTTGGAATGGCTGTTGTGATCGTCTTTGAAAGGGAAACTTACATACGATTCCTTTTGATTTGCTCACAACCTGCTTAAACCCACTGAGTAAATTACCTTTGTTTCACTCCAGGGATATCTACTAAGAATTCCAGGGTTTATTCTTTAGCAGGGCTGATACCCAGCCAACACACACAGGCAAAGCTGCCCCAGTTGTTAAAAATATTAACAATATTTTCGTGCTCTTTGGAAGCGAGCTGCAGCCTGAATCACGTTGAGCGCAGCCAGCTACCTTATTTGTCCTGGCTCCTCTGCTGGGACCCACAGGCCTCTGCCCAGCCCAGCCACTGAAGGGTGAATGCTGGGCCCTGAAGGACCTTTGCTCCAGTACTGCAGTGTTCGTTTTCTAACGATTGTTAAATATTTCGGTTATCCTGCCTGTTCCCAGACAATGGTCATAAATGACACTGGGGGCCCAACCAGGAAGTTTTTAAAAAGTAATCTAGTGCAAGATGACAAGGCAGATGGGTGGAGATGGATGAAGAGACTACCTCAAGGTCGCTTGGCAATGGTGAGTGAGGGGCTTAGTAGCCCTGAGGGATCTTGGGCAGACGAAGTGAAGGACTCCCCTTGGTCCTGAGCGTACAGCAGTACCCCACTGCTGCCTCTAGGTGATGCTGGGAAGAGCACATCACAGCTGGGAAGCAATAGGAAGCCCAGACGAGGGAAGCCCTACGTAAATATGAAAGAGGATTAAAAATAGGAGAAGAACATGAATCCAAACCACCAGTGTATTTTCAGACTCACAAGGTCCTGAAGACCTGCTTTTTACACACCTCAGTGTGAATGGTGCTCTTACCAAAGTAGGAGGGAATTTAGCTCAACTGAGGGACATAGAAGGGAGGTTAGGGGAACAGTTCTAGATGGGGCAGTGTGAAAACACAGAAAGAACATATAATTCCTCCAGAGAGTAAACGCTGCCAGGGCCCAAATCGGCACATGCATGTGTGCTGTCAGAGCTCACTGCACTCACAACATGGCCCTTTGGGGCACGGCATAAAATTTGGCCACACAATATTTCATTCATTTAGAATACGTTTATTGTGTTTACAAATTTGTCTCAATTAGAAGAGAAAAATGCATGAGTAGGCCTCCTGCAAAACTTTCAAGCACATTATTGATTTATTATGATTGCTTATTCCCTACCTATTTCCTCCACCCTCTTTTATTTTTTTCAATCCTCAATCAAGGGTATGTTTTTTTCATTGCCTTGAGAGATAGGGGGCAGGGGGAAGAGAAACGTCAACTGCTTGCCTCCTGTATGCCCCCAAACAAGGGACTCAAGCCTGCGGCCTGCTGGTGTACAGGACATGCTCCCGCCACCTGAACCCCTGACCAGGGCCCCTTTCCTCCACTCTTCACTCTCCTGTGATCAATCTAAGCCCCGAAGGGGGACAAGTTCTTTTTGTTTAAGTGCCAGTTCCTATTACAGAGGAATTTTGAACTTCACATTCCACTCAGGACTCAGAAGACTGAATCTCTACTAGCAGACTTTTGAGCACTATTATGATGGGTGAGAGGGGGCCTTTTGGGCGTTTGGCTCACTAATTCGTTTCCTAGTCTTGGCAGGAAAGGTCCCTGAACCAGTGGGTACTTTGCATTTCAGGGGCATGGTTGTCATGCAGCCAAGATGTCTCTGTCTCTCATCGCCAAGCACCAGCATGACAGATTTGCCTTAATAAGTTCAGGCTGCTCTAACAAACATACCATAAGCGGGTGGCTTAAATGTCAAACATTTACTTCCTATAGCTGTGTTGGCTGGAAGTCTAAGATGGGTTCTTGGTGGGGGTCTTCTTGCTGGTTTAGACAGTGGTTTTCTTATTGTGTCCTCACAAGACAGACAGAGAGAGAGAGAGCAAACACTCTGGTCTCATCTTATCTGGGCATTATCCCAGCATGAGGGCCCAATCTCATGACCTCACCTAAGCCTAATTACCTCCCGAAGGCCTCTTCCCTAAAAACCGTTACATGGTGCGTTAGGCCTTTAACATATGAAGTTTGAGAGGGACACAAACATTCAGCACTTGAGAGAATTTGAGCTGACGAATGTCTTGGTTTCCTGGGCATCCACACCACCGGCTGGGTCATCCTGGAGCGTGAACAAGGGGGGCGCACCAGCAGCAGGAGTGGGGCCAGCAAAGCGATGGTATGAGGGTGGGGGGACCATCAAGAAGTATTTACCATTGACAAAAGAATGGTTGGCCCATGATAATAGTAAAATGCAGGTCAGCTTTAAGTCAGGTTTATTCTTAATTTTACGTTCTCTGCAGACGATGTGTGCCTTTGTTTACTGCGTGGTTGGGGCTGCTCCCACAGCTATTGCTACCACCCACTGCTCAGCTCACCACCGCACCAGAGGGTGCAGCTCTGCCTCAGGTTTCTGAACATCTACCGCAGCTGTCTATGAAACCTGCTGTCTGAGAAGTCTTCTCAGAGTAAATGGATGCTGGCCACGTTAAGAAAGGAGGTGGAGGTAGGGCCCGGAACCTGGGTCTTTATGTACTGTAAGGGCAGCACTTCTGGCGGGAGGCTCTTCCACCGCCTTCCTTCCAGCCTCCGGTGACTGCAACATCACAGGAGCACCAGCTTGTGTCCTCTGGTTGCCAGGGCAATTTAAAAATAGCTCCTGCAGCCAGGGAAGGGGGGTGGGGCAGGGAGAGAATGAAGATAAGTGGCCTTTTGCAGCAAAACTACTGACAGTGAATCCTGGCGAGGCTTCGTCTGCAGTGGGAAGTCTCTTACGTTTACTACACTTCTTGCTGTCCTTTATATTCCGTATTTTCTACAAGGGGCACTTAAAAAATTCTAATATGACTTTTAAAAAGAAAACGCATGTTGCCAAGGTAAAAGTTGTGTGTTCTTCCCTTACACATGTCCCCGCTAAGGCAGAATAGTGGCACGGCAGAGAAGTGGCTTTCTTTTGTCTTAGGAACTCCCAGAGATCGTAAGGCAAAGGCAAGGCTTCTTGTAGGCAGAGAGGAGGACCAGATGACCTTCCCGGCTCCTAAATTCAAATTGTTACTGCATGATAACTTGCCCCAAAACTTTTTGAGGAAAGCTATTCAGAACCCCTCTGCAAGGTCTGGCATTCTTGTCGATCAAAGTGTTCTTCCTCACATTTAACGCAAACCTCTCCACACCGGCCCACAAGACATTCCTAGTGGCCTCAAGGATGACCGGAGCTCCAGGACGGGGTGCCCACCTAGCAGCAGCCCAGGCACAGGAACCACGTGCAGGGCACTGGAGCACGGCATCCCTGAGGTGGGACACGGAGGAGGACAGCTGTTTGGATGCTTTGTTGCCTTGTGTGTTTTCCGGTGATATCTGGTGACTCTGACCAGGCTGACAATTCTCACTTTGGCCTGGGCCTTAGTGGCTCCGCTCTGTGCCAGGACCTCAGCACCTTCTTCTGTAAAATGAGGAGTTCACCTTGATGAACTCTAAGGCCCCTTCCGACTCTAGGATTTGACAAGAGTTGTTTGGAGGTAAACTATTGCTGTTATAGTGTTTAAAATGTGCCCAAACCCCATTTGCTGTCTGATCTTTGATATAGTATGAACTACTGTACACACAAGTCTAGGGTCCAGGCGCATACTGGAGGCCCACGGACTTCATCCAGTCCACAGAGATGGTTTGTTTGGGCTCACAGTGCTATAAGGGCACAGAATTAAAAAAGAAGAAAAAAGTCACATCAATACTTAAAAATAGGCACATTTTGAGTAAAAAAATCGGTATTTTTGGATTCTCCTGGAAAATTATAAAACCTGGCAGCACTGGACTCTCACGGCAGCAGCCGGCTGCATCTGGGTGGTGGCTGCCCCTGTTGAAGCAGATGTTACCTCTTCCGGTGCCCATAGTCCTCCTCATTTCTTACTATTTCTAGGACTCTGAGGCTGAATGGCAGTTTCCGTTACCATTTTTCTTGCATCGGGTCTTCTTCATTCATTCATGCCACCCATCTGGCCCTTGTAAGCATCTCAGTTTGCAACTTCTGATATAATAAAAACCCTTTAGGGTCAGAGATCACCTTTGTATCCTCCATAAAGCTTAGCTAAGTAAGAACACATGGGGATCCTGAATACGTGTTAGCTGATGGCAGTTATTATTTGTTTCTAGCTATCTAAATGAAAGGTTTGGCAGGCAAAGTCAATCAATGCCTGTTTTAGGGGGTTCCTGTGTTCCTGCTCAGACCTCTCTCCTTCTCTACTGGCTATCATTGGCCTTCCTCACATGAAACCTTATTTCTAGCCTTAGCCCTAACCTAAGGAGGTTTAGCTTAGCTCAATTTCTCAGTTAGGAGAGGCCGTGGCATTTGTCTCCTTGGAGACAGAAAAGGAACTTTGGGCTTGCTTCACATCACAAGAGCTTATTTTTTATGTGCCAACCATCCGAGGACAGAACCCTCATGTTGCTTATTTATACCATGGGTTTGGATAAGCTGCCAATTAATACAGAGATGGCAATTTCTAGAGATCTGGGAGGGGGTGGTAGGAAGTCAGTGTCTACTCATCAACTCCTTATCTTTACTCTCAGCCGAGCCTTTTTATCCTCTGTTCTCTACTTTTTTAATAGTTCTGTTCCTACGATGTCTCTATCTTCAGTCAAAGGGAAAAATGCCATAGGGTAAGATAAGTGGTTCGAAGAATAATCAATTGAAGTAAAATAATATGTTACACATATTTTATTTAGAAATAGGGTAGCCATTTAACTTATCACCCAAACCCGCACACTTTGGAGAGGGAGAGGGGGTGCTAACTAACTGGATGGGACCTGGGGACTACAGGCACAAATTGGGACTGTCCCAGGAATGTTAGTATTCATGGACATCCTGTTTAAAAATCAGATGTCTTTTTTAAAACAGCCTAGGGCAATGATTTTCACTCATGGCAAGGCTGAGTTCCTCACAGAGAAAATACCTTGAGCTACTTATAGTGGAAGCTGCTCTAGTGGGGCGAAAGAGGTCACAGGCTATTAGAAGAAATTTCTAAGTGGCAGTCTCCAGCTTTTATTGTTGCCCATTTATCCATTCATTAGAGGGTGTGTAAAAATCATCTCTATCTTGGCTCTTACCTCTACTCTGTCATTTTCAACTTTATGTCCTGTTTGACATCACACTTAGGAGTGATGTCAAACAGGTTCAAGTGGTCCAAGTACCTGTAATGCTGGTATTTAGCAGTATCTTAGGAAGGCAGCAGCAGGTTGGGGAAAAGGAGGGAGCTCTCATGGAAACTGGTAGAAGTAATAATCATTATCACATGAGCATCTATTCTGGGCTTGGCCCCATTAAAAGGCAGAGGAAAATGACCCACAAGACAGATATACCACAAATAATCCTAAGGCTACTCCTTCCAAGGAAAGGTAATCCTGCTTACTGCTGTAGCAAATAAACCCAAAGCCTCAGTAACTTCACACAATTAAGGTTTAGTTTTTGCTCATGCCACTGTCCTCTGTGCGACAAGATGCTCTGCTGACTCAGAGATCCAGGCTCTACGATCTCAGCAGCCTTCACTTCTAGCCAAGGCACCAAGTGGGGAAACAACATGATTTCGCATTGGGGCTGTGTGGCCAGGCCTGAAATTGATATTCAACACATCCACCCAGTTATATTGGCCAGAACTAGTCATATGGCCCCAACCTAAGTGCAAAGAAGACTGAGAAATGTAGTCTTTCTTGCTACCAGGAAGAGATTAGGGGGTATCTGGTCAGTTTCTGCTAATATGGGTGTCCTCACCCTTTTAACCAATAAGAAATTGAGGCGCAGAGGTTAATAACATTCAAAGGTAAAGCAGCTAAAGTCACAGCAATTGAGATTTAAATGTACCTGACTCCAAAGCCCATTTTCTTTCTATTGTCTATCAGTCTATATACTCAACCACATAAAAGGGAGAAACATCAGCCTCGGCTCATTTCCCAAGACTTTGTCTGCCTACTTCCTCTGTTTTTTGACAGATTGACTTTAGATTTGACTCCCTGGAGGCCAGGATGCACTACCTACCAAGAGAGTCAGGCTGCGCCTCCCTGGGGAGGTGCTCTCCCCTAACGAAGGTTTTAGTTTCTCCCAACAATGTTTCATGGTTTGTTTTATTTTTAAATAATTGTTTTTATTTTTCAGTTACAGTTGACTTATAGTATTATACTAGTTTCAGGTATATAACCCAGTGATTAGACATTTATATAATTTACGAAGTGACCATCCCAATAAATCCAGTACCCACCTGGCACCATACATAGTTATTACAATATTATTGACTGCATTTCCTGTGCTGTGTTGTTGTGTGGTTTTCAGCATAAGGGTCTTGTGCATCTTTTGTCAGATTTATTCCTAAGTGTTTTAATAGATTGTGATGCTATTGTAAGTGATATTTAAAATTTTCATTGCTAGAACATAGCAATAAAATTGATTTTTGTATATTAATCTTGGATCCTGCAACATTGCTAAACTCACTTATTAGTTAGAATAGATTTTTTGTAGACCCCATCATTTCTGCATGGATGATCATGTCATTTGCAGATAAAAAGAGCTTCTGTTTTCCCTCCCCCACCTGGATATCTTTATTTCCTTATTTCATATCATTGTTAAATGTGTGTGTGTGTGTCTACACATAATATGTATGAAGCTTGATAATGATTCTTTACCTTGGCAACTAAAAGTACATTGAACACTAGAATTGCAAATAGTTTTATTTGTATAAAAAGTTAATAATATTTAATTAAAATTTAAAAATAAAAGTTAAGCTTAAGCTTTATTTAAATATTTAAAAGAAATATTTAACATATATTTGATTAAATGTTTAAAATATATTCTCCTTATTATAACTTGTATTTTAATTTAAGTAATTTTGAATATTTTAGAAAAATAGCTTATTAAAAATATATGGAGAATAATATTAGTTTTTTATCTTTGACACTTTCTTTTCTAAAATTTTTTCCCCATCACCATTTATACCCCCATCCCCTCTTCCACCACCACCCGCCTGCTTTGCCCTGCAATTACCAGCTGTTGTCTGCGTCCATGAGTTCTGTCTCTTTTTTTTTTCTCGCTTCTTTGCTTGATCCCTCCACCCAATCCCAACTCACGCTTTAATTATGTTTTTATTAAATATAACCAATTTTGGATTATTTAAATACAATTACATCTTAAGATCGAATTCCTTAGATCAGTGCAGTCTGATAGAACTTTGTGCAGCGATGGAAATGTTCTAGGTCTGTGCTGTACAGCATGGTAAATACTGCTGAGCACCTGAGAGATGGCTGAGAAACTTAATTTTTACTTTTATGTAATTTTAATTAATTTAAATTTAAATAACCACATTTAGCTAGTGCTTATCATACTGGACAATGCAGCTTTAGATCATTCTTTCCCTAGAACACAAATTACATGAAAATCTTGGGTTTAATTACCTAATCAGTGACCTTGCTGGAATAAAGGCAAAAAAAAAAAAGTTACTGAAAATAATTTATGAATTCTGAATGTCTTACTTATTGCTCATCTAAATATCACAGGCCCATCAGTAGAACTTCCAGTATCTTGGATAATAATTACGTTCAGTCACTTTTGATATTTTGTCAATTAGAAACCTTCGACTTTAAATATTTTTTCTGTTTATTATTATAAAGATATATTTGTCAAGGGAGGAGGATAGAAAGTATGTTGTTTAACTATGATCTGCCACTTTTAAATGTAGGCGTGTGATAGATGTGTAAGCCTTTGTTTTAACACTTGTCCTAGCCCTTGCAAATGTTAGGGCCGGGCCTGCCCAGGCCTCAGTTGTATCCCTGTAAAAGTGGAAAAACCACACCCTGGTCACTGCTGTCAAGCCCCTGGAGGACCACCCACTGGCTTCTCCTCTTCACTGCCACCAGCTGTGCCTGCTCATCTCCAGCTCCTCCAAAATCCATTGTTGATTATGAGCTGTGCTTCCAATCCTGCAGGAGCCCTCCCCACCTACCTGGTATTTTCTGTTTGTCAAAGTAGAAAACTGTTGGGTCGTTTTCAGGGAGCATCCTGACTCAGAAAATAGCTGCAAGCCACCAGGCCTTTCTCCAAAAACTTTTTAACTCTCTACGTTGCCTGAGTCATGTCTCTCATGTCATTAGTCACCCATGTCTAGAGGGTGACTAATTCTAATGGACTCACAACATTGAGTTAAATTATTTTTATTATGATCTCACATAAATATGTGCAAATAAAAAAATAAACTCCTTATGCCTATAGTACTTATTCAACTATAAAGCTCAAATAAACTTTCTAGATTAAATATAAATAAAACTGCAAAATCAATCAAAATTAATTTAATGTGATAATGTTTACTGGAAACTCTTATGTTGAGTTTCACATAAAAAGTTATATTTTAGCGTCAGTTTTTAAATCTATTTTGTTTCTGTATTTTAAATTTAATAATTCAGAGAATGCCCTATGCAAAATCATATTAAAAATAAACTTTATTTCTTATTTAAAGAGAGCCAGGACGTATATTTAGCCAAACTTCTGCCCTTGAGTGCTGACTTCATTAGCTATATGGCTCTATGCAGGAAAGGGCACATTGCAGTACTATTGGATACTGAAAATGGGCATCTAATTTCATTAGATCTCTGGACTTGAAAATGGAAATTTTTTCATTGACTATTTAAAAATATCTTTACTGCGAGTAAACTGAGGCCCACTCAGTAAACCCCCTCTCTGTCATGAATGTGGTCCCGATCGCCAGGGTGCAGCTCTCGTTCGTTCTGCCTCCCCGTGCTTCCGCGCCCTCTCCGGGCACTCTTACCTCTTTGCACTCCCTCAAAACGTGCTGCCGGCTCAGCTGGATACTATGTAAATGTGGGCGCTGAGGTACATGGCTCCGTTCCAGCTGTGAGGTGGCCCTCCTAGAGACCCAGAATGTGTTTATAGACGCATATTCTAGTTTATCATAAAAATGCATACACAAAATTTATAAATCCTCAAGGTTATCTCAGGAAACCCCGTAGTGTCCTTGGGGAAGTGGTTCTCAAAGTGTGGTGCGTGGATCCCTTGGGGTCTCTGAGACCTGTTACTGGGGTCCACCAGGTTTAAACTATGTTCACGATAATGTCTAATATGTAAAATGTCAGTAGATATAACCTTCACAAACAAAAAACTCTGGCCAGACAAGCAAGCATTAAAGTCAGCATTCGCTGCCAGTGTCGCAGCTTTAAAATCAGCTAATCCTACAGCACAGTCACTCTACCTTGAGCATGTGACCTCAATGCCCAGGTCCACATATTCCTTCCTAGAATCTGGCCTGCAATGAATTCTGAATTACTTTTTCTCTGCCATGGCCTGGGATTTTCATAGCATCTATGATGAATCTACACTTACTTTATAATCACAAGTTACAGCTCCTATGGGAGTGAATTTTTTCATCCGAAGGAAATGGCAGGGATGGTGAGGAGTTTCGGGAAGTAACTCCAGCTGTGTTGGAAATCTTCTAATCCTTGGGTTACCCAATACTTCCCAGGTGTCATTCCATTTTTCACAGTTCCTGTTTTTGCCAATTAGGGCCAGAACATTTACCGTAGACACTTGTGTCTAGGAATTCAGCTTCCACTTAAGTTCTGAATGGAATCAGTTTCTGATTTCATTCTGCAGCGGTCTACAAGAAAACAAAGCGCAAGGAAATAGTACGACCTGAACCGGGTCAGTTTCTTTATCTGCCCTGAGGGGTGCAACCTGGAGCCAGAGTCAATTCCTTTCCCAGCTGAAGTTACTCTAAGCCATTAGAAGCAGCCTACCCATTCTTACCTAGAAGCTTCATAGCCTTTGTAATGACATCTGTCATTGTCCCCAAACCTCATCTTTGGTGGGTACCTCACTTGGATATTGAGACCAAAATATGAGGCTGTAATGAACTGTTTCACTGTGGGGAACCATGGACCCGCCAGCCTTCCACCCAAGCTGTGGATCTTCCTACTGTGGCATTTTAATGCCACACTCCACTCAGTGGCATTTTAATCTGATTCATGCTACCACTGAGGGCCTCTTGCAACTCTACTCTTTATACTCATTTCCGTATCAGGTTTTTAATGTGATTGCAAAGCTTCCCTTTGGTATGGGGAGTTTATATAAAGATGCACAGGGCTAGTGAAGTAACAAGGGAAGCCCTCTAGGTCCAAGTGTGGCCAAGAGGGAAAAGTGCAATAAACCTAATGAGGAACCAGAACGAAAAAAACCCAGGGTTGTTTGGGTTATGACCTTAGTTTCAGAGATCTGCCCGGCATTTATACTTCCTAAAATAGAGAGTTTGACTGAATCCGGTGGCCACTGTCCAAATGGAGTGCCTCTGCTGGGAATTAATGTATGCCAGTGCTCCCCGTGATGTTTAGCCTTCTTTATATTCAGTTAAGTGATAGGCACAGCATTTGGGGTGAAGTCATCAGGATTGTGCTACTCAGCTCACTTGGCAAGAGCCACAGCAATTGATACAAGAAGGAACCTCTTCACGTCCATTTTGCTACAGGTACCTATTGGCCAGGCATGCATGGAGGCTTCATGAATTCATGAATGAATCCCCTCAACCAGTTCAGAATGGTTATTTTCAGGAGACATTTTTATAAACTCTTACGGCTAAAGCCCTGGTGGGGCTAAATTTTCAATATAATGACTCCAACTCTGAGGCAGCTTATACTTCAGTAAATTGATTTTTCAGTATCTCTGTCTGTTACTGAGCAATTAAGAGCAAATTAGCTCTAACTTCCTTGACAGTTTTTGTAAGTGACTTATAAATAGCACCCCCAGAGTCATGTTAACTTTTAAAGATGCCAAGCAGAATGATTAATTAAGTGTCTGTAAATACGGACTGGTATTTCCCAAACTGTACCCTGTATGAAAATGCATCAAGAAATGTTAATAGGTACACAGCAAAAATTAAGTAAATAAATGAGTAAAGGAAATGAAAACATATAAATCCATGCTCAGAAAATGTTGGGAAGAATTTAATTACTACAGGGGCCTCCGCTTGGAGAGTCAGTCTCCAAATCAGCATATTCAAAGCCCCGAGAAGTTTCATTGTAAAGAAATGTGTTATTTTAGTTAACTAAGTATTTCCCAAATTTACCTGAACCTAGAAATGGTTTTGATTTTGCCTCATGCTTCCCCAGCTTCTAATTTAAGGTAAATTGACATACATAAATTTCAGGTCAGATGTATAATTTTGAAAACTGTGTACGACTGAAATGGAACAGGATAAGTACGTAGGCCCTTGCCTTAAACCAGGCCCTCAGGAAGCAAACTCTGAGATAAGGACGAGAGTGTGGAAGTTTACTCGGTTGTGTCCTCAGGATGAACGCAGGTGGGGAGTTATGGCGTAGCCCTGGGCAGGGGAGAAGCTGAACTGTGTTGTAGTCACAACAAAGGCCTCACACTGTCCCAGGGGCTCTCTGAAGCTGGGATGGACCTCAAAGTTGTCTTACCTCAAGGCAAGAGGTTCATACCCCTCGTCACTAGGCCGTCCCCAGTAGAGCAGGCGTGATCCTAAGGTAGGTATCTCTCTTCCGTTGAGAGAAATTCTTGGGGGAAGACGCAGCTGGAGCCGCCAGTGCTTGGAGAGGCCACCAGCAACTAGAAGGAGCACAGCAGCATCCATCGCAGCCCCCTCTGTGCCACTTGGAGCCATGTCCTTTATACAGTAAGACCTGGGAACAGCTCCTCTAGAATCCTAGTGGGTCGTTTTACGTGGGGAAACTTAGGAGAGAAAGGAAAGAGGAACGACAGCAGCCTCATGATGCGGCGCACAGGAAGGTTGCGACTGATACTCATCACATCCTTTGACTAGCTTTCCAGACTCCCCTCAGTCGCAGTTGGCCACCCTGTTCGTCTGGGTGGTTTACCTCATGTGGTGGCCAGATTTGTATCCCTGAGGGTCTGAGAGTCGTGGCTGTCACGGATGCACATCCATTTATTACCAAGACTGGATACTGAACATTTTCTATCTGCTATTGCAGGGTTATAGCAGCCCTACCTCCTCCTTATAATGGAGCCAATTACCTCTGCCAGGACGGTGTCTCTGTTCCTTGTCTACTGCTCTCATGGCACAGGAATCAAAAGTGGCCCCTGACAGCCATAACTTAAATTTTAGTGGGAATCTTGCTCGGACCCCTGTTGGAAACATTTTCTCTCTGAAAAGCAGAAGCTCTGAACCCTTAGAGCTTGGTCATGGGGATGAGAAACAGATGCCACAAATGGGTCACTAGGAGTGACGGTGGGTACGGCAAGTCCTAATTCTGTCCCTTGTATTCTACCAGCTGAGGACACAGCACCATGTCATGGCAGTTGATTTTGAGCAGCGGTTCTCAAATTTTTAGTCTCAGGACCCCCTTACCCTCTAAAAATTATTGAAAAACCCACAGAAATATTTTTATGTGGGTGACAATTATCAATGTTATATTAAAATGTAAGACTCAGAATATTTTGAAATACTTCTTTTCGTTTGTGGATAGCAGTGAGGAATCCATTCCATGTTAATAGAAAAAAATCTTAGTGTAAATATTATAAAATTACTTTTAGTAATAGAATAACAATAAAAAATCTTTTAAAAAATAAATAAACAATTACTTTTACCTGATGGAAACCTGAGGCTCCTCCCAAAGTGGAAGATTGTTCCAGAATATGAATGAGCATGATAAAAAACAAGACTTGGTAAGTGAATTTCACTTGTCTTGGTTTATAATACTTGAATTAAGAAATCTATGAAACATGTTAAAATTTTAGTAAAGTTGGTCCACTTCAATGGGCTTGCCTCCTTGATTTACTGATTAATGGCTTTGCCAACAATATGAAGGGTTATTCTTTATTTCTGTGTAAGCTACTTACGTAGCAAAAATCCTTCATGTTAATTTTGTTATATGAGGTCTGTCCAGAAGGGATCCAACCATGTAATATGAAAAATAGAGACATTTCTTGAAAAGATACAAGATACACACAAGATACAAGAAACAATGTACATAGGACAATGACACCTCAGTCCCCTTCGAAGTAGGCACATTGGGACCTCACACAGTTCTCGCAATTGCCATCAGCTGCCGTCATATTTTCCTGAATCTCATTGATGGTCTGAAATCTCTTCCCTTTCAAAGGCAATTTTAGTTTTGGAAAAAATGGAAGTCATGGGGCACCAAATCTGGGCTGTAGAGGGGCTGAATCGCCTGGGTGACTTGAAGTTTTGCCAAAACACTCTGCACGAGACATGATGCATGGGTGGTGCATTGTTGTGATGAAGCTGCTGATCACCAGTTGCTCACAGCTGTGGCCTTCTGAATCATCCGAATAGCTTCCATGGAGGAATGTTCCAGCTTAATGCAAAATTTGATGCAGATTCGTTGCTTTACTTGCTCAGCCATTTTGAATGCAACTCCACACAGTACACATGCTCACTCAATGGCATCTATTGCCCCCACTGACTAGCACAGTGAAGTTGTTATTGTCCACGCATGAGCATTCCAGTCCACTCTCCTTGGCTGCTGGGTTATATCAAAGTCACTCAAACTGTTCTTGTTATATTAACAATGGCTGGGGGTTTTCTGGACAGAGCTCATATTCCTGATAATTTAGGAAAAATCTCAATTATGAAAAAACTTACATGTTCTTTACAGTCATGTTACTTTCTATGTCTAAAAAATGTTTTATTGCTATTTTTATTAAGTAGATAATTAAGTGTTGTTTTCAGGCACCTATGATTCCCATCTTAATCAAATGTCCAATTATCCTCAGACAACTTTTTTATTTTTATCTTTCCCAAGTCAGATCCAAATATAAAAATATAGAATAAAGAAAAAAGAATGTTTCAGGATATCTTTTATACCAAAATCTATTTTGAGGTTTCCCAGAGGGCCCTTGGAAAATCACAAAGATTTGTTCTTTTACCTTTTAAAAAGACAGATGCCAGAAATAATTAGGTTTTTTTAAGAAAATGTTACCATTGTAAAGTTCCATGGGAAAAGTCAAATCAGAAGAGACGCTCAGCCTTCCCTAGGTTAAATTTGGATGGGTAAAATATTATTAATATAAAGATTTCAGAAATTATATGATTCACAGGAAGCCCCTGGATATTTGTCAGTGTCCTCACTTCTCATAATCTATTTTTAACTTCAGAGGAAACATTGACCAAAACTCTGTTGAGTTTTTAATATTTTTCAGAATCCTAGTGGTACTTTCCCTTATATTAGACAACAATATAATGTTAATCATAATTTCAATTATGATTTGGAATGTTAACTTTGTCACAGTCTTCTTTCATTTAAATCTAGTATCTTCTTGTCACTTGTTGTCAGCTGGGGATGTACATCACACTTACCTATGGAGATTTATAAAAATACAGGTGTGTAGGACCTATGCCAGATATATTGACCCTCTTTAAATTATATGCTTGGTATACCTTGGTATATTACATATATTGTCTCATGATTATTATGCATATTTCAAGGCTTCTCCTCTATAAGATTATGTTTATCTATTTTTATAAGCAGATATCCTCTGACTTCTCTGCAAATAGGTTTTATCATTATTCTTAGAGACATGCTGTCTAAAACTCATTTTGGAATGGCTTTATCATCTTGTTATGCATGCCACTGAAGCAATCAAATTTCCTTGTCAGTTATGTTATTCTTACTACGAACTCTCATTAGACCTTTACATTTGAAAATTATCAGTAATTTGTCAACCACAGCCATTTTCTCTGTGACCTAAGATAGTTTTTATTTACGCTGATGCTTGTGTGAAGGCTCTGTTATCTGCTACAGGCCTGACGTTGTCTTCAATAAAGGACCATCTCAGAGGCCGAGGGACAAGGACTGTGCCAAGTACTACAAACTATTGACACTTCAAAGAATAGACTCTTGCGCACAGGATTCTGATGCATCTCTTAGACAGCTTTCAGGCCATACCAGTGTGTTGAGGAAGGATTTCCAGAACTCTTTTCCATTACAACGTATATGGGACCATGAGGCTGCTACTCAAGATTCAATTGAACAGGAATTAACTACAGAGGACTGAATGAATTGATGAGAAAAATTTTATTGTCATCATTTGTTTAGAATACTGTGGATGTTTAAATGTTCAATTTTGCAAATATAAAAGCAAACACTTTTTCTCCTTACACTCGCTATAATCCATAACAATTCAGTAGACTCTGCTTTTATGTACTGAAATTAACATTTAAAAATTATATTGGATTCTCACTGTTCCTCCTAAAATCAGAAACTCTTATTAAGTCTTCTAACTTATTGTGGCAATGTAGTTATTTGCATAGGGTCAGTATAAATCTGTTTTTTAAAAACCAGAATATAACTAGGAAAGTCAATTATGCAACCAAAACCTTGCCTGAATTTTCAAATTGAGAATGATGCTCATTTAACAGAATTTAGGGGCTCAGTGCTTATAAAGTCTTCCCAGGAAAACAGGCTTGCACTTGGTTCTCAGGTTTCCAACCTGAAGCCAAAGGACCCACTGCTGCGATGGCTCAGCCCTGTGTGTGGTGGCAGCTTCTCCTCGGCTGTTGGGCAGAGACCATATGACATGGGCCTCTCCATAAGGAGTCTGAGTCTCCTCATGACACGGCAGCTGGATTTGCCTACATCCAGTCATGCAAGAGAGCAAGACAGCAAGAAGTCCCAATGTTTTTTATGACCTAGTCTCAGAGTCACACTGTCACTTGGGTCTCATTCTATTTGTTAGAAACAAGTTACTAAGTCCATCCCAAGCTCAAGGGGAGTGGAATTAAGCTCTACCTCTTGAAGGAATATCAAAAATTTGTGGACACATTATTAAACCAACCCTGCTGAGAAGAATACCATGAGACAGAGGAAGAAAGTCTTCATAGCTCTAGGCAAAATTTTGAACTATTGACCCCTCTCGCCTCATTTTCTGAATTCTTCTTCTATCTCTTTGGGTCCTTGTCCCATAGTTCTATGCATTTTTATTATTTTTAAGTTTCCCTTGGAGTACCCCATTTTGTCTGACTATTCTAGTGTTGCAAGTTCTCAAACTGCTTATCTTCCTCCATGACCCAGTGAACTGCCAATTCCTCAGGGCGGCTGTCGTCTCAAAATAGTAAGGGGATAGCGATCCGATTAACTAATTCACACTGAGATGTGAATGACTGATAATCCTATGAGGTACCTAGGAGTATTTGATTTTTAGATTTTTTTCTAACTTCAAAAAATAATTTCACACTTATAGAAAAGTTGCAAGAAAAAAAATAGATTTCCTATATACTCTCCTTTGAAATACATTTGTTTTATTCCTCTCTTTCTCACAACACACAACTTTTTTCCCCGAACTATTCCAGAGTATGTTGTAAGTTTACTCCCGAATACTTCAGTGTGCATCTCCTAAGGACACGGGCGTGCTCCTCCACAGCCCCAATATGCTCACCAAAAATGAGTACGTTAACACTGATGCCATATATACTCTAATCTACAGCCTCTACTCTCCCGATTGCCCCAATAATGCCTGTTGCAGAAAGGCAAGAGCAACAATAGCAAGAACATCTTTTCTTAACTCCCTTTCTTCTGGCTCAGGAGGTACTGCATGATCATGCCTTGCATTCTATTGTTATGCCTCTTTAGTCTCCTTCAATCTGGCAGCTTTCTCCAGTCTTCACTTGCTATCCACAATCTCGAATTTTTTTTAAGAGAATAGGCCAATTGTTTTGCAGAAAATTGCTTAATTTGGGTTTGTCTGATGTTTCTTCATGATTAGATTCAGGTGGCACTTCTTTTCCGTCTTATTTTTTTCCTCTTACTGATTCCAGAGAGATGAGGGAGAAAGAAGGAGAGAAACATCGATGTGAGAGAGAAATATCGATCAGTTGCCTCTCTCACGTGCCCCAACTGGGGACTGAACCTGCAACTCAGGCATGTGCCCTGACCTGGAATCTAACCTGCAGCCTTTCAGTGTTCAGGACAATGCCCAGCCAACTGAGCCACGCTGGCCAGGGCAGGCTACACATCTTCGATGGGAAGACCACTTAAGTGGCATTGTGTTCTCAGTGCATCCTAACAGGTGTTGCACAGTGTAAATTTGTACCATTAATGGTGCTGTTAACTTCTATCCCTTGGTTAAGATGGTTTCTTCTGGGTTTCTGTGTAAAGTTAATATGCATTTTGTTAGTAATTAGTAAGAATTCTGTGAGAATATACTTTGAGAACGTGCAAACATTCCATTCCTCAGCATGCTCTCTCCTATTTGTTCTAGCATCCACTGATGATCCTTTCCTGAATCCATGATTACTGTGATGGCTACCAGGGGAGACTAATTTTATCATGTCTTCTATACCTATTAGTTGGCTTTCTACTGTAGGGAAGAGCTTCTTTTCCTTCTCTTCCATTTATCTGTTAATTATATAAACACTGACTCATGAATTCCTATTATATTCAATAGGCTGTAATAAATTAGTATCATTATTTAATTTGATGTCCACATTGGCTCAGATTGACAAATGAGAACTCCATTAAGTTGGCTAGATTATTTGATTTTTAAAAGAGGTGGGTTTTTCCATTCAAATATGTCTCCAAATAGTAAAAGTAAGGTCTTAAGAGCAAATGAAGTGGAAAGTTTAGGCAGTTTGCCAGAGGGGGATGGCGAGCCGAGCCGCCTTTGCTGGATCAGTGCTCCCCAAAGTGTTCCAGCTTCTCACAGTTTCTCCCTTCTTCCCTGTCCTAAAATGGAATTAAATGCTGGAACTTGGAGGGAACATAGAGAGCATCAGGTCTATGATTTCCAAACACTGGCTTGTGCCAAGGGCTGTGACTGAAACCCCTGGATAGTAGGTGTAACTGAACAGGTGCCCCCCCTTTCGAAATTCTGATTCAAGAAGCAGACCCCAGGTGGGCAATTTGTGTGTTTATAAAGCTCCCCAGGTGACTCCTGTGCTCAGCAACCTCACCGCCTTACACATACATCCTCCTTTCATAGGTGACTCGTAGAGGAACATCAGTGTTCTCTACATCACACCGTTAGCACTAGAGCTAGGAGGAAAGTGGAGGCTTCGGGGCCTGTCGACAGTGTGGCTTTTTGTCGGCACTGTGCTTCCCCCTTCCAGTTCTTTGAAAGCTCCTGGGGTTTTGTCCCCTTACAGCCCTCTCAGCAATAACAATGAGGAATTTACAAGCAGGACAGGCAAAGAGTGCCTCTGCTTATTGGCTTGATAATTACTGGCAAGGTAGTTTGTTTATTTTAAGCTCATCCTGAGAGTTTTATTATTGGGAGCTTTAAATAATAATAATAATAATAGTAATACCCACTTCATACAGTTGTTATGAGCATTGATTTAAGATTCTTTGTAGGTAAGCCTGGCATTTACGCTAGGGAATGTGTTAACCGTTTCCCCTGTCCCCAAATACACACAAAATTAACTTTTAAAAAAATCTTTAAACCTGATAATCCAGGATTTCTACATAATAGCAATTCAGCCACTCTCTTTGCAAATCTAGAAGCCACCCAGTGCTTCAGAAACTTGGTGGCACTGCTGTGAAGGAGGAGGGACATGTTACAAACCTGCTTATGAATATGGATAACCATGACAGAGTGGTTTATAACCACACTTAAGACCTCAAGTAGGGCACAGTTCGGTTTTTCATTTGGTATGTTATTTATTCAGCTTCGGCTCCCTGCCAGTACCTACCACCTGGTCCCAGGGGACTGGGACCTCCGGAGCACCTCAGAGGGTTTCACTTCTCCATCCTTCCACTGTCACCCAACTTGCCAGTGCCTTGGCCTCCAGAAGAG
This sequence comes from Mormoops blainvillei, assembly GCA_004026545.1. NCBI lineage: Eukaryota > Metazoa > Chordata > Mammalia > Chiroptera > Mormoopidae > Mormoops > Mormoops blainvillei. The sequence continues at coordinate 32,116 of PVJD01004907.1, forward strand.
GGTGGGCTCTCCTGATGTTATGAGAGAAGGTGAAGCAAAGAAGTCGTTTGGAGTGGGGTCAGCCAGGATCTAGACACAGTGACTGTCCTGGACAGTCCAGAGAGAAATTCTTAAGCTCCCCACTGGGGGTGGAGCTAGGCAGTGACTGTGTATGTGAGTAACTTTAACAAAGGAGCTTAGCATCGCTGCTCATAAAGACATTTGGCCTAGGAATGCATGCAGCGATCACAATAACTCAGCACTTACAGGACCTGTGGTGGTTTTAAAACAACTCCACAAATTCTTTGAATCTCCTTCCTGCAAAGCAGCCTAATTGCTCTCTATTGATTAAAAGTACATAGGCTGAAACGATGGAATATGACTTCCAAAGGTAGCTATAAAAGACATTGCACTTTTGCCTTGCTCTCTCTTTAGGATCATGTGCCCTGCAGGAAGCCAGCTGCCATGTCATGAGGACACTCAAGCAGCTCCGAGAGGAAGCAATGAACTGCAGCCTCTTCCCCAGTGTGTGAGGGAGCCATCTCGGAAGCAGGCGTTCCAGTCCCAGTCAGACCAACAAATGACTGCAGCCCCAGCGAACATCTGGGTGCAACCTCATGAAAGATCCCAAGCCAGAGCCACCTAGCTAAGCTGCCTCTGAATTCCTGACCCCCTGACATTACAAGATAAGAAAAAATGTGTTGTTTAAGCCACTAAGTTGTGTACTACTTTGTTACGGAGCAACAGGTAACTAATACAGGGCTCCTAATATCTTCCATAGCCACCGTGATTAAATGAACTATATTAAAAGGTAATCTAGACTTGGCTCGAACGCTCACTGACAGGGAGCTTGCTTCCTCCCAGGGCAGCCCTGTGCACGGCTTGACCACTTGATAGTGCTGCTTTCACTGAGCTGGTTTCGGCTTTCCTGCAGCTTCCATTTCTGGTTCAAGGGGTGCCCAGGGAAGCCAAAGTGACCCTGCTCCTCTTCCATGGGACTACCCTTGAGATGGATACATCAGCGATTATGCCCACCCCTGTGTTCTGCCACACTGGCCAAAGGAATGAGGAAGGGAGGCAGTACACTTTGAGGGGCCCAGGAAATGAAACATAGTCTGGCATCAGGCCAAGTCTTTCATGTACCAGTCCAAGAAGGACTGGATTCTGAGAAGCCTCTGGAAATAAGTGACACTAGTCTCAATCGCAAGGTAATAATAATAGCAGTAGTACTACTAATAATAATTACCACTGACACAGCACTTCCTGTGTGCCAGGTTGTGACCTGTGTGTTTTATATATGTTAAACCATTTAGTCCTCGCAACGGCTCGTTAGCATTGGTCCATTTCACAGATGAGGAAACTATGGTGCAGAACTTGCCCCCGGTCCCACAGCTATTAAGTGGCAGAGCCGGATTTAAAGCCAGGCAGCCTGGTTTCAGAGGCCACCCTCCCAGTGACAACTCAGTACTGCCTTCTCTGCTGGGCCTAGCTCATTTCAGAGCTATGATGAACGCTTGTATGGAAACAGAAATAATAACAGTTACCATTTACTGAGTGTCTGCTATGTGTCAGGACCTGGGTTGAGCACTCTTCATGCACTAGAAAAGGTAATGCTCACTGTTAATGGAATGATTCATTCAACATTTATTTATCAAGCACAGACCCTTGTGGGCCCTTCTAGAGACATAACAGTGACTCAGACTTAGATTTTGCTCTCAAGAAGTTTTTAGTCCTGGACATATAAACCTGGTACATAAAAAAACTATACTTTCAGGCAACAGTTAAGAGTTGCTGTCTTGGAGCATAATCAGTAGGCACAAAATAGACAGGGGGAGGTGAAGAATAGTGTAGGAAATGGAGAAGCCAAAGAACTTATATGTACGACCCCTGGATGTGAACTAAAAGGAGGGGTAGTGCTCGAGGGAGGGGGGGTGCCGGGTGGAAGGGAATAAAGGGGAGAAAAAAATGGGACGACTGTAATAGTATAATCAATAAAAAATACTAAAAAAAAAGAGAATTGCTGTCTTGGTGAAGAATAGATAGAGCAATGAGACACAGAGAGAGAGCGAGAGAGATGGGGGTGTGGGTGGGACTTGAGTTGGCTTCTCCAATAGGCATCATTTGAGCTGGTTCTTGAAGGATGATACCATTGGGGAAGGAAGAGATGAGAGAAAGGCTTTCTAGAAAGGCAGGCAGCACAAGAGGTTAATGAAGCTAGGCTCTAATTGAAGACAGAACAATGGGATGGAAAGATGGAGATGTACTGGGGGCATTTTTAGTGTCATTCCATGTCCACCATATGATTTTATAAGGACCATGGCCTTGAGGCTGCCATTTGTTTGATCGTTGCAAATCAGTCCCAGGTTTTGTGAAGACTGAGGTCCTATGAGGTCTCATTTGCATGAAATAAAAACTGTCAGATCCTCAGAGCCCCCAGGACACTCATTAATCATGGTGAGAAATATAGATATTAATAAAACCTTCCGCCCGGTTTCCTGTCATCACCAACCCCACCCCCCCAACCAGTTTCTATTTGGAGAATAAAACTGGCAGCAATCCAAGCTTCACACTTCTGGCAGACCTGTTGGATAAACACTCGTACACACGCACAGCAACCATTTCACACCTCATGAATGGGGTGCAGGTGTCCAGACTGCACGGCAGGAGCTTGAGAGCTGCTTGTACTTGGATTCCCTCTTCCGTGGGCCTGGCAGCAGTGGGTAAGGCGTGGCCCTGCCTCCGCTTCCTGCATGTGAGACATCTGTATGCACTGGGTAAAGTCAGGATGCTGGTTCCCAGGTGGGGGAAGCCCTCTCCCCAGTGGCGGGGCCTGCTTTCAGAAACCTGCCCTGTTTGAGATCTCAAGAAAAAGGCCGATTCAGATTTGTAAGGCCTAAAGCTAATACAGTTCAGGGGCTCTCTTAAAGAAAAAAATACCAAAGTATGAATACAAAGTGAGATATGAAAGTCTGTATTTATTTATTGTAGAGTGAGAAAAGAAATCACATCAAATTTCAAACCTTAGAAATGTTGACAAAAACACCACAAAATCCAGAAAAATAATACAATATTTTCTTCACTGCCTAACAGATGACTAAAATATTTTTTCCTGCTTTGGAGGAGCCACATACTCTTCAGATCACTTCTTCGAATGGCAACAGTTTAATAATAGTTTTGCCCAGACGAGGTAAGTCAGACTTATCTCTATCATGCTTACTCAAAATTGTTTTGTTGTGGTTTCAAGAAGTTTCTCTCTGTTTCGCAATTTATTATTGGAAATATCACGCACTGTTCAGAACTGATTTGTCAGTTTGGGGAAAACTTCAACAAAGTTTCTTTCCTACACGATTGCAAGACTTCAGAGCATTTCAAGTTTTCTCCAGCAGTGACTAATCTTAACACTCTTTGATTTGAGAATTACTTACTGACTCATGAATCAGCCCGTTAGTCATCCATGTCCTCATTGTAGAGGTGCACCATGAGTTGTAATTATCCTCATAGGTGTTAGTTTATCAGCACGAAATGTAAACCTTTCTCCAGCCTGTTCACATGATTCACTCCTCTTCATTAACCGGATCACTAAACAGTCCAAAAGCCTATTCATTATGATCCCATTGGAAAGGTGCCTCTTCCTCATACTGAAATACCTCTCTTAATATGATTAAATGCTTTTTGGTTATAGTTCTATCCTTGCTGTCAGAATAATTTCTGTTTACTTCATTGCTTTTCCTTTTTTCATCAACTTTTTCCTTGAAATTTCTCTCGGTTCTTGAATAAATGTATTTAAAGATGACAAAAGAATGTACCCATAATATATGACAAAACTGGGAGTCTATACTCTTATTTCTTTTATTGAAATGGTGCAAAATGTCTTTACAAATTGAATTATAATGGCATATTGAGCTTTATGAACTTTTTAAGTAAACATTTGTTTCTCATTAGTATTTGAGGTTTTTTTTTCTGAGTCTTTCAAAATATATTTCAGTCTTTTAAAGTTTGTTGCATTCTTTTTGCAAGATGAATAGATTTATAATAGCAGACCAAGCCTTATCTACATAATTCCAGTGCTGAGTACTGAAGGACGCACTCACATCGAAATGAAACCTCTTATCCTGCACATTTTGGATAGTAGAAATATTCCAAGGAAACTATTCCCACACTAGTCAGCCATATAATTACAAATTATATGATTTCAAACCATATAATTACATCCCAATAAATAGAATAACTAAATTCAATATGTCGCCAACTCAATTTCTCCTTAGCCAAAAATTCAAAATGCCCATGGGCATTACAACACTCTCTGGCATGGGAAGACTATAACATAGAAGAGGTTGCAGTAGACAGAGACAATGGTCTTAACTAATCGTAATAAAAAGTGTTTGCTTTTAAGGGAGTATGTAACTTGAAGACACGGCCAATGGCCAAATCTGGAATAATTTGAACAATAAAATAAGTAATGATAAAAATGGATTGTAACCTATAGAAAAAGTCACTATCCATGAGTTCATAGTGATACAAATAAAATGACTGATTTTTTAAAATGAGGAAGGAGGGACAGATCTTTTCTTTAGATTTCTAATTAATACAAGTAGAAGGGAAGATAAAAAATAGAAATTCATCATTTGGCAAATACCACAATAATGATTTTTGTGGGCAAAAATCATCAATGGAAGCTAAAATCAGTGGGTCAAGTGTGATGCTAAATAGGATATTTGTGTAGTATCAAAATATCTCCTCATCAGATACCAATTGCTGGGGGGAAATCAAGCTTTACAGAGGAGAAACTTGGTAGATACCACCTTAACTGAGAGGTCAAAGTTAACATCACCTGTGATGAGACACATGGGCATCATGTACCACCGGAGAGGAACATATCACTGTCACATTAGTGTGCTCTAGGGGTCCAGTGGTTTGGGGTATGCAGGGACATCTCTTGGAAATAAAGGACAAATTATTGCAATTCACACCTCCTACCACTAAGAAAGAAGTTCAATGCCTGGTAGGCCTCTTCAGGATCTAGAGGTTACTTAGTGATATTACTCTGATCCATTTACTAGGTAGCATGAAAGACTGTCAACGTTTCAATGCAAAGTCTAAGATGCAATGTCTAAGATGCAGTGCAAAAGCCATACTGCTTTGGGCCAAATGTTTGAACAGATTCTATTGATATTAGAGTTATCTATCGTAGAAAAAACACCATGTGCAGCTTATAGGATGCTCCAATAGGAGAATCACAATGTAGACCTCTCTGGTTCTGGAGCAAGGCCATGCCATCTGCAGAGGAGAGGATGTAGGTAATACCCTCAATCAAAGACCATTATATGATTTGGTGTCTCCAATAGGTAGTATACATGGGTCCAGAAACCAAGGGATAAAAACAGGAAAGGCCCTGCATACCTTCTTTTCCAGAATCAGTTAATACTTCTCATTGCTGCAGCATGAGGCTCCGTAAGTCTAGGGTCCTGATCTCCAGAGAGAATATTTGCACCAGGGAACATAGTGTGTGTCCCATTAAACTTTAAGCCTCAGCTACCACCTAGTCATGTTAAGCTCCTTCTACCAAAAGAAGGAAGTGAGAAAAGGATTCCACGTGCTAGTGAGGATAATTGACCCTGACTTTCAGGAGGAAGTAAGGCTGCTGTTACACAGTGACACTGGTTGATATACTCGGGCTTTGCTCAGTGCCCTCCTGTCTCTTCTGATGGTGAACTGATGAGTGCAATAGCTGTGGCCAGAGAGCAGAATCCGGACCAGAAACTCAGCGGTCATTCTACTATGATAAACGCCTTCACTAGCAAAGTCAACAGTAAGAGAAATGTAAAATGGGTAATTGTGGCCAACTGCAGCCACCTAGGTTATAGATCATTTCTCTGATCAGTGGTAAAGGGAATCAATCAGAATCCCAGAAAAGTTGTTTCCCAGATACATTGAACTTACTCTACAGAGCTAGTGGCTTTGACCAGTGGAAACAGTGGGTTGTAGTGGGTGCTCAGATCCTTCAATCTAGGGCCGAAGCACCCATTCCCTTAGCTGCCATGAGTGTTGGCTCTTGAGTGCCCACACATGAGCCCCTCTAGGACTTGCCCTCCACTAAAGGAAGCAGTTTAAGGAGCAAGCTGGAGCTCCATTGCCTCAATTTGGGGCCTCCTTTGCCTCAATTTGAGATAATTCAGACAGGCTGCCCAGCTGCAGAGCTCCCCTATAGAATTGGCTAAGGCCTCTGTTGCAACTGCATTACACTTCAACTCCTCTATCTGCTCATTCCTGCTTCCTCAAATCAAACATCCTGCACACAAATGTCTGCTACAGTCTGTTTCTCAGGGACCCTGACTCAAGGCTCCAGAATTTTCTACATGCTCTTAACATGAAGGAGTAGGTGTGTTTGCCTTTCACCAAATGGCCCCAACTACTGTGGATGAGGGAGGAGGGTGTGAAGCAGGGCTCCTACCAACCCTACATGGACATACAGGGTAAATGAGAAGTAAACTTTGCTGTTTTAAGTCACTGAAATGTAACAATTATTTGTTACTGCAATATAATCAAACACATTCTGATTGATACTGATTCAGTACAATAATTCTGCCTTTAAATTTTTATAGTATTTGGGTCTAGTTTAGAGGTGGCCCAGGCCAAACCTCAATATATGAGGCAAAGGCAGGTCTGAGCTTATGGGTAACAAACTAGAATCAAGGAAGAAAGAGAGAAATGGAGTCATAGAGGTTAAGTGCTGTCTCATTGGAGCTTTTCTTGAATCTGACATTTGCAGGATGGAATTCACTTTGAGTTGTTTTCAGTGGTTTTTGGATGAGTCCAGAACTTGAGGATGACTTGCTAGTCATCAGGTCATAGTTAGAATTGGTTGGCTAGCTCTCCATGTGGTTTCAGGTCACTGCCAAGGGCTTCTTGTGGGTAATACAGATGGGTCTGGACTCAAGTGGGAAGTGAGTCAATGACTGTGTTGATGATAGAAGGAAAGATTAATAATTCTTTAGGTTCCATGTCTTCATTCAGTGGGAGGCAGGGATTCAAGACAAAGACTTGACACTAGACTTGCACTCATAGACAACAGAACTTGTTGAAGCCCTTTCCAAAGAGGCTTAACCAATGATTTTTACTGATGAAACTTAACCAGGCTCCCGTCTTTACATCATGACCCTGCCTGTCTAGGTGGGTAATAGAGTTTCCTGAGCCTGTGAATAGTTCCTTGACACCCTTGTTAATGTCTTGCAATATAGCATGACATTAGCTGGCTCGACAATGTTCTGTTGGTCTTAGTTACTAAGTTAGAAACCAGAGCCTCACTCATTAATATCTCATGAGAGTCAAGTTTTGGCAATTTGTATGTTGTGGACCTAATCAACCTAAGAACCATAGGTAGTGCATCTGGCCTCTTCCATCCAGCTTCTGCACAAATCTTAGCCGGTTTATTATTTTAATCCCATTTTGATATTCTGTGCCCTCTGTGGTCTGCAGACAGTGTGGGCACTGACAGCATTAGTGATTCTGTAGTCCTTACAACTTCAAGCCCTGACCTGTCTCATGTATGTCCCTGTGGTTGTTGAGTATTCCAAACCTGGGAATGAGGGTTTTGTAGAAATCTTGCTGGTCAGCTCTGTGTCATCCTCGGCTGCATGGGTAAGCTTCTACCCATCTTGAAGAGACACATACACTACTAAACATGTCCACATGGATAACATTTTCTTTATCAGGATAAATTTAGCTTGAAAATTCATTTCAAATAGCCCCTCAAAGAGAGAATGAACTTAATTTCTTTTTCTCGACAACCGCCCTTGTTCCCTCTTCAACCGTGAGCCCGATAAATAGGGGAGCTCTGCTTGGCTAGAACATTTTGGAGAACACTGGTCAAGCCTCATCTGTTCCCATGGGTTGTGTCATAGGCTGTGGCGAGCAAGGTAAGGAGGCAATTTCTTTTGTGTCAAACAAGATGTGGTGCAAAAGATCCACCCTCCCCAAGCTTATCTTCAAAGGTTCTGATCTGAATCTGGGACCTCATCCAAAAGTGCTCTGCTGATGTAGGTGCAAAGATGCAGTCTGAGAGTAACAGCCACTGCTGTGCCGTCAACTAAAGCAAAATTCTTCTTATGTTGCACAAAGACAGTAGAAGTTTAATTCCTCCAATGTCATAAGCTGCCCAAAGGCATGGTGAGAGTCACACTTTGAAGAACTGAGAGTACCCAACTCAGGCTGGGGCAGCACATTTGCCCCTCAGGAAGCAAAGAACTGCCATAATCTCCTGTGGAGAAGAGATTTCATCTCAATGACTAATCCTGTTCCCTCTTCTTCTTAAACCAACACTTCCCTACAATGTTCCAGCCACTGCTAAACCTTTAACCCTTTGAGATAATCTTATCTCAATTTCACAGATAGGAAAAACCAGAGCCCAAGAGGCTAACAGAGGTGCATCGGCTGAGCTTGGATTCGATCCCAAGTCCTCTTGCCTACAGAGCCCTTGCACTTCCCCTCTGCTTCAGCCCTTCCCTTCTATGCAAAATGTTTATTTATTTATTTCCTTTTTTTTTTTTTGCAGTGCAAGCTTAAGCAGGAGACTTGCTGATGAACCTCTATGTCTAGGGAACGCAGCAATAGGAAAGAGATCTATTTTATTCATCTGTTTGTTCGTTCTTTCATTTATTCCTCCATCCAGTAACTTAACAAATATTTGTTGAACTGTTACTGTGTCCCAGATACTCATCTAAATGCTGAAATAGGTAAACTGATGGCCCACTGAGAATATCAGACACTAACCAGGTATACACACAAACAAATATATAATTACAAACTACGATAAGTGCCTTTTTTTCCCCCAAAGTCCATTACCATCAGGAGCAGCAATATTGGAAAAGCAATTTCAGTTGGTGAATTGGAACTTTTGAGCAGCACAGCTCAAAAGAAACATAATGCAAACCACGTATGTAAGTGTAAATTTTCTAGTAACCACACTGAGGCAAGTGAAAACAAAAATAATTTTAATAATATATTTTATTTAATCAAAAACATTATTTCAACAATTATCTCCTTATTAATGAAATATTTTATATATATATATATTTTTTTAGTCTTCAAAATCTAGCACATCTCAGTTCAAACCAGTCTCATTTTGTGTACTCCATCATGGCTGCTGTGTGGCATGGCACACTTCTAGTCACTGATAGTGTAACTTCTGTCTGTCCATTGGTGGTTTCCAACCTTGGCCAACGTGGGAATCACCAGAGAATCATATATTCTCATATATGATTATATCTGCATGCATGCTCAAGACGCAGATGTGCTCTTCAAGAAGCATCAAGTACCAGCCCCAGACGGGCTGTTGTAGAAAACAGAACAGCCATCGCATTTCTTCATGTCAATTTCACCTGCAGCACATAACATCTATTTTCTTGGTGCTGAAAAACAGCAGCAAAATCTTCATCTGAATTCACAGTTAATTTGAACATTTTTAAAGCTATGTTTCAGAAAGGGCCTTCAACAGTTAAATGTAACATCCAAAACACTGGTTTTCCATAAATATGTAAATGAGGTAGATAAGGCACGCGGCTTGGATGAGGTCCATTATCGTGAACGCACTGCAAAGAGAGTCTTACAGAGCAGAGAATGGAGCAGCCAGGTGGCAGAAAACCCACGTGCCACTTAAAGGACAACCCATAAATGAAAATGCAGCTTTGGAAAGCAGTTAAAGTAGTGAAGGTAAGTTTTGGTTCTTTTGTAAGATTTTTCTCAGGATTCCTTTTGATAAAGAGTTCTGGATTACTTACAATATGGTCTGACTTACAAAAAGCCCATCTGTTCACAATACACAATGGTTGTAAAAACCAAGTGGTTTCGTTTGGTTACAAAAAATGGAAGATCTACTGCTCATACAGGAATGGAAAGGGAATGTCTCATTGACTCAAGGGAGCATCTTTCCTGAAATTCTTAGGAGAAGTTATTTTTTAGAGATTGTCCTAGCAGTTCACAACTATAACCAGTTTGTAAGTAAAACAATGAGGAAGAAACAGAAGCCATGTCATTACACCAGCATCAAAGGTGATGGGAGATGTTAGAGATGGACCAGGACAGCCGAGGCCAGCCTGTGCCGAAATGGAGATGAGGCTTAAGCCTGGAGAAGGGTCATGATCCAGGAATTAGACAGGCAGGTAGGAATCATGGAATCCATGGAAAACAAAGAATAAAGCAAAGCTGTGGTGCTGAGGTCCGTAAAACACTGGAGGCTCATGGGTTCTGAGGCTTTGACCAGGCATAGATTCAGAAATTGGAGTTACAGGGAGTGTGAAAATGGGAGGAGTCATCAGCTATGGCCAAGGAACCTCAGACTCCTTGGATATGGAATAGGTGAACCCCACCTCAGAGGTATCAAATCTCTTGTCCGGAAGCTAGAGCTAGAAGTCAGGCTGTAGACAAGGACTTGCATGTAATGGTTTATATTTGGAAGGGGTGGTGGCATAATATCCCAAAGAACAGGAAATTAAATCTCACTCTCTGCTGCTTCCCTGTCTATCTATAGTCCTACACTCTTATCTTTCTGTAACTCTTGTTACCTGAACGAGGTACATAGCCAATTTGTCAGGGATCCAATAGGGGAGATAAGATGCTCTTTCCACAGCCATGTCTTCTGCACAACATTATTGGATTGAAAGAAGTTCTCCTAGGGGGGAAATTAAACCCCAAGGACATCAGCATTTGACTTGCCCTTTTTGTTTCCTTTTGCTGCAGATTTTGTAAGTGGTACCCCACCTTAGAGAAGACCCAAGCTTCCTCCAACAATGAGGAGCAGAAGACACAGCAGCCTCTTCTGCCCATCCTATGAGTTTGGAGGTTTAAAACAAGGGAAGCAGAAAGAGAGAGCACTCGGCCCACTGTACCATTTTACCCAGAACTATTTCTGAGTGTAAGCATCCTTAGTGGAATGCCTAACGGGAAAGATGATCAAAGATAACACTTTGGCAAGGCAGCATGCATATTTGGGTTAATGGGAACAGGAGAGAGAGGGAGAGAAAGGAGCAGAAGCAAAGGACCTGTAGTAGGCAGCTAGACAGGCATGAGTAGAACAAGGACGGTGGGCCAGGTATGGAAGGTCACCAGGTGGAAAGTCCCAGGTGCCTAGCAATGGGCAAAACTGGGCTGAGACCTTGCCCCCGGGGTTACGTTTCCTCCCCTAACATACCTCTGATCATGCAATTTAGACCCCCTTGTTATCTGAGGAAAACGAGTTCTTGTGGAATCATAAAGAAAAGGATTTCCTGAGACCTGCCCAGGAGGATGGAGCTCCGTGGTAAACTTTATTGATGATGTAAAATTAAGAGGGTTCCCCTCCTGATTTCCCAATATCCCATCTTTGTCCATCTCACCATGGAAAAGGTCCAACTGTGTCCACAGCAAGACCAAGATAAAAGCCATTGCCCAGGGTTTCTGTGCAGTCCAGCCAGCATTTTGCTAGTTTAGCATGTGTTTCCAGCTGCAGCCCATTGCTGTGCTGGGGTATTCAGGCTTCCTCCGGAGACCGCATGTGCATGGCCACGGGCTACATGGCTTCTAAGGCCACATGGTTATGGAGAGAGGATGCGTAAGTGCATGGGGCAAGTGTGGATTCCCAGGCGAGAGAGAGAGAGAGAGAGAGAGAGAGAGAGCGAGAGAGAGAGAGTAATCCTTTTGGAGCACACAGGCAGCCACTAAGTGGTCTCAGTCCTCATCCAGGTAAGCTTAGTTTGTTCCCAGCTGCTCCTGTGGCAGGATCCACATAGCTCCAGCCATTTGGCTGTTAGGGCTACATGGCTATGGAGAGAGAACGTACAAGCACAGAGGGCAAGGTGGGTGAGAGAGAGAGAGAGAGAGAGCGCGCGCGCTTCTTTGTTCCCCTGGGATTATATCAGTTTGGGCTTGGAGAAGATAAGAAGTTTTAAAAAATGACCAATTACCTAGGCTTTTGTGGGCTTTGGATGGGTCTATACCTTTTAGTTAGGCTGACAGGCCGCCATGGTCCAGCACTTCCCCCGGGGCCCTCCTGTAATCTGGTATCAGAGTGGGGAAGGGAGGATGGTTAATCCCCTTGGTGGAGCAATGCTGTGGTTCCCGGGAATGTGAAGTTGTACCTCCTGGCTAATCAAGCAGGTCATGCTCCCATTTTATTAAGCTCAATGCCTAAGTCCTTTTGCTACCCCCTTTTTAAAATTAATAATTAGTTAAATACCGATGGTAACGCCCTGGCCTTTCATATTGCTGGTCATGCAGTTCAGACTCTCCCCTGACCTTTCTCCCTCTAGCATGTTGCTAGACAGGTGGGTTAGACCCCGTTAGAAGGCGAACAAACAAGGGGACCATAGAATAGCTCTTAAGCGTTAAGCTTCCAGGGCAATGAGGTTCTGACCTGCATCAAATACACCTAGGCTTCAGTTGTGTTTCAGCTCTAGGCCTAGGAGAGCAGCGAACCAGACAAGTGATGCCATGGCTGACATCAGGACCAGCTGCACTGACTAATGGTCTCTGCCCTGGTGCTGACCAATCAGGAGACCACAGGGGCACACCTGGAAAGCTGATGAATATTCTATTGAGATCCTCCCCTGAGACTTCCAGATAAAACCCCTCAAGACTAAGGACCCAGTACTTTCCTTCTTTCCCCATTCCCCGCCCCCGCAACACACACACAGGCAGGAGCCTGCACATCTCCTCACACTCTTCCCCTAGGAGCATTTGCACATTTGCTTCGTCTCTCTCCTTCCCCTAAGCTCCAAAGGTCCTTATTTTGCCTCTGTAACTTTTTCCCTGAGAACTTGAGTCTTGGCTCTGAATTCTTCTCTCGGCCAGAACTCAAGAACTGAGGTTGCTGAACTGAGGTCCAGTCATCGGTAACAACTAGTGCCATTTTCACCTCCAACAGACTCAGCCAAGTCAAATCATTGTAGACGCTGTGTTCTCCCGTATTAAGTAGCACCCTCCAACAAGTCCATTTTTATCAGTGGCCAAGATAAAAACAGAGGAAGCATACTGATTGAATCTGAGACACCACGGAGCTGTTAAAAAAAAAAAAAGCATTAAAGGGCAAGATTTGAGTCTAAAATCATCGCAACAAGATTGGAAAATTTGATTTAACCAGATAAATGGAAATGGCTTCACTAGAGTCCAAAAATCAGTCACATGTACAGAATAAGCGAGGCATGGCTTAACGGCAAGCAAGGAGGATAGAAATGTTTTGGACTTGTCAGTTAAGTCCAAAATCAGCATGGGTCAACAGCGAAAGAAGGCTGCTAACATATTAATGTGGTCTCCTGAACAGCTGTGAGTTAGTAGTTTACTTCTTCTCCTATTGACCTGAACATCACAGGGGGCTGCAAGCAGTTTTGTAGAAAGGACTTCTGCAAAAGAAAGATACCAAGGATGAAAGTGGTAGTAGGATGGTAGCAAGATTCAACACCATGCCACATAAAGGAAATCCTAAGATCTTGGGCATGCACCCTGTGTGGAAGAAGGATGTGGCCAGGGTGGTCTGCATAATTTGCAGGGCCCAGTGCAAAACAAAAATACAGCACGATTTGTTCAAAAAAGCAGGGAAGAGGGCCATTAAATGTACTAAAATGTTAAGCTTTTTCCTTTAAAAATATATATATATTTCCTTATAAAGCATAGTGGGTAAGTAATTAGCAATATATGAGTAGTAATAAAAATTTACATGTTGCAAAATAATAACATTTTGGTGTCATAATTTTATGTAATATGATAATTGTACTATATTAATGTGATATTTTTACTGGTCATAAGGATTTTTTAAATTAATATTTATAGCAATTTTATTTTCAATCAATATAATTAAAGGAGGTATGAGTTGCTCTTGACAGATGCAAGACTATAAACTGAAAATTGATCATATTAATTTTGAAAATAATCTTTCTCATGATTCAACTGCTACTGAGCTATTAAGAGTACTTTATAAGCTGTGGCAACATTGGAATAAATTTCTGATAAGTTATTTTGAAATCTATATTTTAACACACATCTAGAACTGATGATTCTCATGAAACATTTTTTCTAAAAAGACTTAACTCTTCATACAAACCAGTTTTATGTAGTTTGAATTTAATTTTAAAGTAATTTTATATGCTTGCATTTTAAAGTCTCCTCCAATACTTCCTGTAACTTAGGAAAATCATACAAGAAACTGAAAGTGGCTTCGTGATTTTACATAGTTCAGAACATCCATTTGTGCATTCTGTGTTACAAAGATAATTTATTTTATGATTGTCTTCTTTATTAAAAACTGTTTCATCTAAAACTGCATGAAAATTGTGTTTTTTCCATCAAAAGCAACAACCTAAATTTAATTTCTACTCTAAGTCTGTGCATATTGTGCTTCGCAATGTTGCAGCTGTTTTCAAAACTAGAAAGTCTAAACTTTTTGAAGAATTCTAGTCCAGAAAGGGATGCCTTTATTAAGTATTAAAAATTCACTTTAGAGAGAGAAAGAAATATAAATTTGTTATTGCACTTAGTTATATATTCATTGTTTTTTTCTTGTATGTGCCCTGACCAGGGGTCAAACCTGCAACCTCGGCATATTGGGACAATGCTCTAAGCAACTGTTCACGGTTGTAGGTCTTTATTTTGTAATAATTTACTGAAAAATTTTACTGTCTGAGCTTTGGCAGCTCCTGTTTCATGTTCAGGCCAGAGAGTTGATATTCATGCAGATGCTGCAGGGATGGGTTCTGGGAACAGACAGGCCTGTTGTCCTCCCTGCAGTGACCCTGTTGCCGCTCATGCAGAGTTCTTCCTCCCTCCCAGGGCTTGGCTGTTGTGGCCATCACTGCTGCCTCTGCTGCTACTGACACTGTCATCACCACCAGTCTTGGCCCAGGTCCCGCCCAGGGTGCCCAGCCAACCACTTGGCTCACACACTGCCCACTGTGGCAGCAGACTTGGGACCATGCATATCATACCACTCACACTCACATGCTCCATTGTCCCATCAGAAATTCATTTACAAAGTGCAAGTTCTAGGATAAATGATTAAGAATTCACCACGGTGACACCAGAGCCCTAAACCAGCTGCAGAGCCTCTGTGAGGGTGGGCCCTGTGTGACTGCTTGTGGCAGAGGGTCAGGCATATGGCAGGGGTTCCTTTTTGGACTTACATAGGCCTGGGCATGCTGTAACTGAGTAGTAGGTTTGGTCCTGCACATTGATTTCCTTGTTTTTTTCCCATATATAAAGAAGCGTGGGCCTCAGAAGGGAGGGGTCTCAGAGAATAAGGTGGATCAGTTCCTGCATCCTGGCTCACCTCAGGGACAGGCTTCTTACCGAGCCCTTTGCAAAGAGTGGTTGCAGGCAGAAACTGAAAGAGCCATTTTTGGATCTTTTGAAAAATGGGGTAGCAGAAGAAACTGCGGGACTCTCAGAAATCATTTCTTAAAGGGTCTGCAACAGACTTAGGACTCATGCAGACTCGCTTCCTCTTGATTCCAGCCCTGGGGCAGCAGCTAGAAGGGCACCAGTGGCATACCGGGATAAATTGAAGTGTCTGGCATCAGGGTGAGTGCTGGGGAACAGCTTCCTTCCAGACAAATCTCCAGAGGCCAGGCAGAGACATTGTCCCCTTTCTGAGCCTACCCTGACACAAGCCACAGAGCAGTGACACCATATCAGAGCACACAGGTTGACTTACCCTGGTGATTACCTAAGGTTCCACACCATCCAACTTACAGGGGCACTTTTCTACAATAGACCATACTACTAAGACAGGGAGTCAAAGCAGCTCCATGTAATACACAGAAACAAACATAGGGAGGCTGCCAAAATGATGAGACAAAGCAATATGGCCCAAATGAAAGAACAGAACAAAACACCAGAAAAAGAATTAAACAAAATGGAGATAAGCTATCTATCAGATGCAGAGTTCAAAACAGCAGTTGTTAGGATGTCCAAGGAACACACTGGGTACTTCAACAGCATAAAAAGGACAGGGAGAAATGAAGGTTACATCAAGAGAAATAAAGAAAAATTTATAGGGAACCAACAGTGGAGTGGATGAAGCTAAGAATCACATCAGTGATTTGGAACATAATGAAGAAAAAAATCATTCAATCAGAATAGCAAGAAGAAAAAAAGAATTAAAAAAAACAAGGATAGGCTAAGGAGCCTCTGGGACAACTAAAATGTACCAACATTCGAATCACAGGGGTGCCAGAAGGAGAAGAAGAAGAGCAAAATATTGAAAACTTATTTGAAAAAATAATGAAAGAAAACTTCCCTAATTTGGTGAAGGAAATAGACATGCAAGTCTAGGAAGCACAGAGAGTCCCAAACAAGATGGACACGAAGAGCACCACACCAAGCACATCGAAATTAAAATGCCAAGGGTTAAAGATAAAGAGAGAATCTTAAAAGCAGCAAGAGAAAAGCAGATAGTTACCTACAAAGAAGTTCCCATAAGACTGTCATATAATTTCTCAAAGTAAACTTTGCAGGCCAGAAGGAATTGGCAATAAGTATTCAGAGTAATGAAAAGGACCTACAACCTAGATTACTCTATCCAGCAAAGCTATCATTTAGAATCAAAAGACAAGCTAAAGCTAAAAGAGTTTATCATCACCAAGCTAATATTATATGAAATGTTAAAGGGACTCATTTAAGAAAAAGATCAAAACTATGAACATTAAAATGGCAATAAATCCACAATTATCAACAATTGAATCTAAAAAACTAAGCAAACAAACAGAACAGAAACAGAATCACAGATATGGAGATCATTTGATGGGTTATCAGTTGAGAGGGGTAAGAAGAAGAACGGGGAAACAGATGCAGGGATTAAGAAGTACAAATTGGTAGGTACAAAATAGACAGGGGGATGTTAAGAACAGTATAGATAATGGAGTAGCCAAAGAACTTAAATGCACGACCCATGGACATGAACTAAGAGGGGGGAATTGCTGGAGGGAATGGGGGGTACCAGGTGAAGAGTGGCAAAGGGAGAAAAATTGGGACAACTGTAATAGCATAATTAATAAAGTATATTTAAGAAAAGAAAAGAAAGGAACCATATGTAGAAGATGCAAGGAGTGGAGGAGTTTAGGGGAAGGAAAGAGAGGGTTTTTCAACATGCTGCTGGAGGACCAGCTGCATCAGATACACCATGGGAGAAGGGTGTTAAAATGCTCATTCCTGTCCTCCCATAAAAGGCCTAATTCAGTAGGCCTTTTATGGCCTGGGGATCTGCATATTAACCAATCCTAACGTGTACTGAAGTCGGAGAACCAGTGTAATAATGTCTTTGCAACATCGTTCTCCTGCCCCTGCAATCACATTGAGAATTATTGCAGAGAATCCCTGAGCCTATAACCCACTCGTGTCCCTGGCCCGGGCATTAAATATTAGAAAAATGAGCAGGAGAAGCAGTGAGTCTCCTCATTTTTTTCACATGAATTAAATCTTATTTTTACAAAACCACTTTAAAGATTTTGTAAAATCTGTCTTTGCAATCCAAACCATCTTGAGCACTTGGTGTAGGCAGCTTTCCTCACAGTATTCAAAACACTCCGCAAGGAGGACACTCTGTACACAGGTATTGGCCAGGGTCTGAGCTATCGCTGCCAAGTCAGCATGGAACTGGGGAACAGCCACATTTACCCATGGCGTGCCTCGACCGCTCTGCTTTTAATATGCTTCGTCTAGTCAGAACATCAGTCCAACAACATAGGTGGTATTATCCACAATTTGTACACTAGATGAGGAAACTGAGGCTCAGACAGAGTATTGCTTAAAATTCCAGAGTAGGTATCGGAGGCAGGATTCAGGCCAAGGACGATGGGTTCAGCTCCTGGGCTGTTCACAGTGCTCCCTTCAGGGACTGCCCCACTCTCTCTGGCTTCAGCAAAGCTTAGTGAAATGGGAGTTATTAGTCATACCTGCCTCCTCCCTGACTCGCAGATAGGAAGAGGGAAATTGCAGATCTCGTGCCTTGTCGGTGAGGTTATTAGCTGTAAATGCTAGCATAAACATCTGTGAGGGTCAGGCAGGTTGTATAAGTGAAAAAATTAGGCAAAATTTTAAAACTTAACTTAGATCCACTTAGCATATTAAGTATATAAAAATAGTTTGTGTCCCACTAGGAAATATGGTTCAGTTTTTTAAGTACATGGCCTTCTCTGTCTAGCTTTTGTTTTCACTACCTTCAGGGAGACATGAGAATGAGTAAGGAAAGATATTTCACTATCATAAAAAGTAGTGCTTACCACTGCTCAGTGATGTGAGGATGATAATGAAAGGCAACCAATATTCAGCCCCAGTGTTGAGGAGACAATAAACGGTGGTTGGGATCATGTCAAATTAAAAGGTCCATGTCTTGTCTAAAGGGTATTATGGAATATTAGACTCAAAATTCAAAATTTCTTCATTGTGTATTAAGAAGATGATTACAAGAAAGATGGATGATGTATTTACCAGCCAGTAGCTAAACACCCACAATACCCCCTTTCCCTGATACATCAAAATTACATGTTTTATTATATGAACAAATACATGTCGTGAATTTAAGAATTGCCAGGTGATCATCAGAGGAGGGAGGGCCTCCTGACACTCAAGTAAGGAAAGGGAAGCATGACATTAGAATCAAAGGCCAGCAAATTCTGAAAGAGCATGAAACTCTTCTTAGGTATATTTGAAAGGGGAAACAACGTTCATCCCGTCAGATGCTAAGGGCCTATCAGCTTGATGAGCCTAACTTCCTTTCTTGCCCTCCTGACGAGCAACATTGTGGTTTTGTGGATGAGCTAATTTCTTCATCTGGGCCACAGTTGCTTTCTGCTCCATTATTGCCAATAACGACCCAAATGTTGCCAATGTTTCCTATTTTTTAAGAGGAACTAGAGAGCAATACATTTATGTGAACTTTTAAATTTTTCAAGGTTGGCTCAAATTAAAAATAAACTAACAAAACCTGATGTGGACCAACCACAGCAGGTTTAGTGGTCACAGTCAGTGCACATTTTGCATCCTCCAACGTGGACCCGGTTATTACACCAGGATATCATTGGCGGGGGGAGGTCTGCACAGAATCCCAAGGCTGGGAGGAACTGTTGTTTGAGAGATGAGCTAGATGAAGGACAGGTAAGACAGAAGAAAAAACTACTCTCTGTGAAGGTTATACAGCTACGTTTATCTTGTCATGTGTATGTACCCTGGTAAAGTAATGATCAGTGAGAACGGGGGCCACTCCAAGTTATCATATTTTGCCATGTATAATGCACACTTTTTGCCCAAATTTTTGAAGGAGAAATAAGGATGTGCATTGGATATAATGATGACATGCCTCCAGTGTATAATGCACACAAAAACATGGGTGCACATATACACAGCAAAAATACAGTATCTCTTCCACCAGCATCTGTCACAGCAAATGTTCTTGGGATGGAATGGAATGAATGGTGTGGAGGGAGGTATCCTACTTTGCCTACAGGCTCCGAAGGCAGACAGGAGGGATGCAGGCCCCATTACCAAGTCACATTCTGAGCCTCACAGCCTCCTGGAGGTATGGGAAGAACCCAGGTGCTGTGTCTTCCCCCTTGAAGCGGAAGGGAGGAGGACTCCCTAGTGAAATTTTGCTAAGAAGAGGGTCTGAGTGAGGCAGCCACCTGACAGCGGACTAAAGGCCACCTCTGAACAATCTAGGGAAATTTTCCATTTTGAGGGGCTGAGCTGAAGGGGCAGTGGTTACCACTGGTATCTGGAAATCTCAGGGCAGCACATTGTTGGGATGAGACTTGGCCCAGCTCACTCACAAGGCCAACCCTCCCTTGAGACTCCACCCCCTGCGGGATCCAGGCTCAGTCAGGCGTGTGGAATCAGGTGAAGGCAGGTCACCAGGTTGTGTCTGCTTTGGGGGGATGTAACATTTTCCTGCAGGTCTGTTGCTCCCCATTTGAGGAGGAAGAACCATGGGGAGCCCTGGAAGTCCCCGTTCCCAGGCTTTGTACTAGCTGGCAGGTTGCGGGACCTCAGAGGTCCCCTCTCTCTTCCAGGCAGATGTGCCCTCCTCACAGAGGATTGGGACACACGACCTCTAAGATCCCTCCCAAGCTTCATGATTATTTGATCTTCAAAAGACAAGATGACTTACAGCACCCCTATGGAGCTCTCCTGGGGTTTTTCACCTCCCTTGCCTCCTTCCAGCCTCATCAAAGGGCTGCAGCATTTGTTGGTCCCTAGACCTGCTCCCTGCGGTTCTCTCACCTGCTGCTCCTGTCAGGCCCTTACGGGTGTGAAACCACCCACTTTAAGGTGCAAAATTTCCAAAACCAACCAACTGGCCTGAGAAGGCATTTATTATATTTGTTTTCTCCTTCTGCCCTTGCACTTTGCTCGAAAAGCCTCTTTTAATTTCCTTTTTCTTCCTGAACGATTTTTCAGATTTTATTTAAAATTTGATTGATTCATTTCCCACTGCAATGGTTCCCCAAGCCCTAATTACTTCCCTCTTCCCTGTAGTAGGAAGCACAACTTCCTCAACATCTACCAGGTGCCTGGCCCCTCCTCCCTCTTCTCTGCCTCCTCCTGCCTCAGGCTGGTTCATTCACCGTATTCATCTTGCTTTTCCACACCCTGTGAACTAGGTATGCTGAGCCCTAGGAAGGAGACTCAGAGTGGCTGGCCCAGGCCAATGTCCCCCCCTGACCCCGCACCCCCCCACCTCCCTCACTGTGGGAGGAGATCTGCTTGTTTCTCAACCCCTCCACCCCCGTCCTAAAGCTTGTGATGCATTCAAAGCACCTAAGTACCTTTGGATGCAGCACCAGGGACTAACCTAATAAAAGGAGTTAGATCTGAATCGTAAGACTTAGAGATATTTCTAGAATATATTTTTTCATATTTTCCCCTGCCTCCCTGGGCTCCAGCCCAGCGCCTGGTATGCAAGGTGGTTATCATGAGTTCCCTGCAGCAGGAAGGAGTGCGGATGCCAGTGAAGAGGCATGCAGAAGTGAAGCAGGGAGGTGAGACAGCAACGGATTGCATTTTTAAAAAATCTCCCAAAATATTTATGCCAAGTGATACATGGGCATGTAGTTGGGCAACTCTTATGTATATGCAAGTGATTGTCGATGAATGCTTAAAGGGATCATCTCTGGGTGGGGATTTTAAGTGCTTTTTAAAAGTTCTCCTTATAATTCTATACATTTTTCAAATCATTCCAGAGCATTTATTAATTATATACACCAAACCATCAATAAACCTGTTTTCACAGTGGGGGAAAAAACGAAAAACAAACAAAATTGCCAAGGATTCATCATCCATGAGTTTACCTGATCATTTCTTTCAAACAAAATTGTTTCCTGTCCTGTCCTGGGACAGATATGTTTTTTTATTTTACTATGTCATGAAGGAAGTGGTACTTCTTCACTAAATTCCAGCACTCTTGTAACGAGGAAGATTCTTCGGCATTCTGGAAACTGTGAAATAAGTGGGCCTGCCCCGTTTCTAAGCCTGAATCATTTCACAGGTTTGGTTATTGTCTGCTCCATCCATTGTGCTATTCCCCTGCTGCAGAGCAGGGGGCCAGGCCCAGAGGCGCCAGAGGCCCTGGCCAGCTCGCACAGTGACAGTGCTCCCCACACAGCCCCCAGGAACTGCGGATCACTGGAAGGCTGAACCTTCTCAGTCTCCCAGACCTAATTCTTCATCTTGCTATCATGTGAGCTTCCATGCGAAGCCACCCTCTCCCTCTGCCCTTCCTTTGGAGCCGACCTGCAAGATCAGGCCGCAGGGCCACGCCCCTCCATGAATGACCCTTGATTAGAGGACCACTATCATTTTCCTACCAACAGCCCATGGAAAAAAAAATTCAGTCCAGACGGCCAGCTTTCACCAGTGATGATGCTGGCTGTTTCCAGGCCCTAGTCATTGCCGCAGCCTGGCTGCGCCTTCTGTGAGCCTGTTTCATCACCAGCTCCCTGACCAGTTATGTGAGCCAGCAAAACTCCCATATCAGAAACCACCTGGAGAAGAGCCAGGCGAGGCCCTGCGCATCACTGCTCTAGGCCCTGGGAGCGGGGAGACACAGGCCAGCACAGCAGCACAGTGGTGACCAGCTCCTCCACCCCACCCCCACGCCCCAGCTGCTGCCCTCGGGTTCATTTTGCCTCTCAATTAAAATAACAGGCTCTTAGAATAATACAATCAGAGCATCTTTGAATATAGAACCATTGACGCTTAGAATCATAAATTCTTTTTCTTTTTAAATGAATGAGTGAGTCGGAGGATCTTTATTTTATTTTATCTTATTTTATTTTACTTTATTTACTTATTTTTAGAGAGAAGGGAGGGGAGGAAGAAAGTGAGAGAAACATCAATCGATTGCCTCTTGCGCACCACCCCCCAACCCCAATTGAGGACCTGGCCTGCAAACCCAGGCACGTGCCCTGACCGGAATCGAACCAGCGAACTTTCAGTTTGCAGGATGATGCCCAAACCATTGAGACACTCCAGTCAGGGCAGAGTCATAAACTCTTGTTAGAGTAGGAAACAGGGAAACCTAGAATCTCACACTAGAGGTTACCTCAGAGGTTATCTGGTCCTGTCTCCCCACCTAGGTGACAGAAATTTCTTCCGAAGATGCCAAATGCAGCAATGGTGTGGCTACAACACATTGTAACTGTGGGTACATGCTCAAGGGAGCAAAAGTAAGAAGCATTTTTGTGACCTTAACTTCTGATCTACTTCATGAGGCCAAAAAATGTCCGTTCTCCTTTGTCACTATGTGAACTACTGCTCCCAGAAGTCGGTGATATTCTTGACTCTCTTAAAGCTTCATCCTCCACTGGAGGAGGTTTGAGGAGGAAGAAAAGGCTTTGGAAACTAAAATGCATTTACCACTTCTTCCAACAATCCAGGCTTATACATCATCCGTGAGAAAACAAGGAAAAAAAAAAGGAAGGTCTTACCTCTCTGCTTTAGAACTATGGACTATTTTTGTTGACATTTTTGCTCTCCACCTCCTCCCCCCACTGTTTTGGCTCTTATATCTAAAAACAAAAAATAAAGAATAAAAAATAAAAACAACCTGTTGTGTGAACTACACAGAGCCTAAGCTAATTCGGTCCTTTTCGCCCTCCCATCCATTGCAGGCTCTGGTCATGGCCCGTGAGCATTAGAAAATAACTTGTCGCCCACTCGACTCGTCTCATTCTTAAAGGAAAATATTTATATTGTGCCACAGAAAGGGTTTCCATGGCAGTGACGATGGTGACACTGTTGCTTGGCAACCACTTGAGTCCCTCTTGAATAATCCGAAATTCCCTTCAGAGACAAATAAGGAAAATCGGTCAGAAGCGCCGTCCCGCTGATGGAAGGGCCAGAAAGACGGCTTTCTCAGCTACCCCCCCCCCCCGCCCGTCCTCCCTTCTGCTGCTCCTCAGGCTTCTCGAGCTCATACCCTTCATCCCCTCTCAGGAACTGTCCGCATTTCCTGCCCTTCCGAGGGCCCGCCTTGCCCTGTGTCTCACCCACTGTGGAGACACTGCCCAGAGCCCTGCGAAGGGTTAAGGACTGGCATGCAAAGCCACGCCAAAGATAACAGGGGGCAGAATCGACTCACACATCATCCTTTTTATAGAGCTCACTGCCTGCCCCTGGAGACTGGAAGCATGTTCTTTTCTGTCAAAGCAGCTCTGACTGGACAGTTTTACAGAAAAGAAAGGCGAGTCTTTCCCAAGGTACAGCTCTCAGGTACCCCATGTTGGCAAGACACCTCTCTGGGCCTCGGTGTCCTCATCTGTAAAACAAAGGAGCTGGGTGGAGGGTCCTTCTGGCCCCTACATTCCAGGAATTTTTATGAATCAACAATGTAGTGTCCTCTAGTTCACAAAGACACCAGAGATGTCTCTTAGCAGGCCTCCTGGGAGCTCAGACAGGGCCTTGGGGCCAGAGGCGTCCTGGAGTGAAGGAAGTGTGCCCCCACCGCATGAGTCAGTGCCTTTGACAAACAGCATGTACACACAGAATGGCATCGTCATCATTATCAACCTCGTTATTAACACAGTGAGCGCTAAGCTACAGACCTCATCTTCAGAGTCGCCCTAACTCAAAATCTTTGACCGAAGGAGTGCCAGCAAAACTAATTAAATAAATGGGCCCTCTCTGGGAAGCAGCACCTCCTCTGGAGAAAATATCTTTAGCACGACCCCTCCCTGGAGCTTTCTTTGCCTCCTTCCTTACGGAAAAGCAGCTTGAGAAGCCAGAAATGCTGACCTGCTTTCTTGTTTGTTTGGTTTTCATTCTTCCTCCCTCTTCTAACTGATGCAGACAAAGCTTCTTTAAGAGCGGAAGAGAGCAGTTTATAAGCCATCTTTATCATTTTACGAGTAGACAAGGAGACCACTCTTCTAGTTTGGTATGGAGACCAGGAAAAACACAAGAAATCATGGGAAGAGAAAAAGAAAAAGGAGAAGCAAATGCTACCTCTGAAGGAAACTGAAATTCCTCTTCTCAAAGCTCTTCTTGGAAAGGACAAAGTCTACAAATCCACTTAAGACTTGTTCAGCCCTCTGGCCTGATGGAGAGGCAGAAGGGTACAGAAGTTAAGGGGTGGGCTTTGAACTCACACACACCACCCTTCCCACCATGGGCAGGTTACTTACCCTGTGTGACTCTCAACCTTTTCATCTATACAATCCGTGGTGGGAAGGGTGGTGTGTGATGAGTTTTTTGGTGTCAGCTTGGCTAGATTATAATACTCATATATCTAGCTGTTGCTGTGAAGGTGATTTGTAGATGGGGTTAACATCTATGGTCAGTTGACATTAAGTCAAGGAGGTTGCTTTCAATAATGTGCATGGGACTCATCCAGGTAAAGGCCTTCAGGGAAAAACCTGAAGTTTCTGGGAGAGGAAGAACTTCTGCTTCAAGGCTACAGTGCAACTCCTGCCCGAGCTTCCAAACTGCTGGCCTGCCCTGTGGATTTTGGACTTGCCAACCCTCACAGTTGTGTGAGCCAATTCCTTAAAGTAAAGCTGTCTCTCTCTGTGTATGTGTATGTATAAGTGTACGTTATATGTAGTACATGTACTACTATTTAGTTATATATGTATATATACATATGTTTATATTTTGTTTATATATTTAATATACGCATATATTTCCTGTTTCTCTGGAGAACTCTGACAGATACAGGCTGCCCGGGATTTCAGATAGCACACGTATACTGACATTTTTGCTGGACCGGCCTGACTGTGGCCTGTGTAGGGGAGCTGGCCTGTCCACAAGCTGCGCTGATTGAGAGACCTCACTTGGCTCCCGCATCCACTCTTGCTTGCCGGCCACAGCTGATTGGACTGGGTGGGGTAGGCACCTGACCTAAAGACCGCCAATCACGGCTTGGCCTGACATGATCCAAAAGGATGAGCCATGACAATTAGATTTCTCTTCTTAAGAGCCTGATTAGGAACTAAAGAAAACTTTCACCAGCTGGTAGAGGGCAAGTTAGGTCAATGGTGGAACAACTGAAAAGGTTGGAATGACACAGTCATGGGATATAGCCACAGAATGGTCTGCATTTTTGTGAATCTGTAGCCAGACCTTAAAATTTGGGAGATTTCGCATACAAATCCAGCCAGAATATGAACTCCAGTGGCAGCCCTCTTGTTCCAGGGCCTGCTCTAAGCTCTGGAATAACAGCCCCCTTCCTGAAGGCAATACTTACCTTCTCTTAGAAAACTGCAGGACCGACTCAACCACCAGATCAGTCTCTAAGTTCCTTCCAACACTACCTTAAATCTAACCGATCCTTCCATGAAGCCACCTCTACCTTCCTCAGGAGCAGCGGTAATTAGTGCCTTTCATGTTGTCTCGAACAGCATACCCCACGGTCAGGCTCTTTTAAAATCAGAATGGCCCCAGCGTGTCTCCAAGCCAGCACACCACCCCCAAGTCTACATCTGGCAGGCCCCTTGCCTCCCTCCTGTTCACATCTCTGCCTGGTAAATGTGGATTCCTGGACCCTCCCTGGAGATTCTGAGCCAGAACCGAATGATTCTGGTGTGGCTGGTACTCAGGCTGGTGATCGCCGTTGGGGAGGGAACAGAGCACTGAGCTGGTCACTGAGAGATGCGGAATCTAGAGCTGGCTGGGTGCAGGTGCCGTGTGACCTCACTTCTCCATGTGCTGTTACATAAGGACATTCAATGGGATAACCCCAGGGGACCCTCCAGTTCTGTCAGCCAGGGTGGCGTTATCGAGCTAATCCCAGACATTCAGACCCTTTGGCTTGGCTAAGCAGACAGACACAGAGTGACTAGGGGTAATGACCACACTTAACCCACCTGCATGGAGTTCCTTGGACAATATTTTCTCCTGCCAGTGAACCTGGCCCAATTGGAACACCCTTTACCCACTGACAACTTTTGAATGTGTCCTTCCCAGAGGCCCTGAGAGCAGAGCCCAGCCAAGGGGCCTATCTGTCTCGGTGGGTTGGCTCCTCCAGACTCAGACACTTTGTTTCCTCTTCTTTCTCCCACTGATGTATCTTCCTACTGAGGATGTTCATTTATACACCTAAGAGGGGACCAGCCCATAGACACATGATCCTCCAAGGGGTGAGAAAAGGAGTGGTTCTGGGGCAGCTGACTCTAAACCTGAAAGGTAGAGCAGCCCTGCCTCTCCCCTTTGAGCCCAGAGACACTGTGGAGGCTAGACAGGCTTTCGGGTCAGACCTGAGTTCTAATCCTGCCTCTGCCACTTACCTGCGGGGGGTAATCCAAGTAACTCTGCTTCTCCGAGCCTCAGTGTTGCCTCGTCTAAAAAAATGGAATGGGAATAATCAAGCTTATTTGCAGAGTTACAGTGAGAATGAAACCTGATCACATACATGGAGCTCTGGACACTTAACAGGGGCGCAGCAATCCTCACCCCTCCCTCCTGCAGCTCTTTCTTGCTGCCGCCCTCTGCTTGGGGGAAGGTGTTCCTGCCTGCCTCTCCAGCTTAGAAGTCATCAAGATAGAGTGGAGGTGGCAGGAGGATGCTTTCTCTCTAACATTATTTAAAACTATTCAAAAGAAACATTTACACAAAAAGCAACTCTGGGGAAACAAAGCAAAGTGAACAAAATCAAATATAAATCCACACAGTGAAACGCACATTACAGTTCCTACAAGAGCTTCTGATAAACGCCCCACAGTTCTCAGGGACAATGGGGCCAGTTGGAGCTGCGGATGTCCCCAGCTGAAAATGGAAGGCTTGTCCCTGCTGGGGGTCCTCCGCCGCTGTTGAACTGTTTTCTCAGCCCAGGAGATGCCTGAGTCGGAGGCACAGACAGCGCTGCACTTGCCAAGATCAGCTTTGCAGCTCCTCCCTGGCTCCTGGCCCAGCCCACACAACCCTTTCCCACACCCCTCCAACCCCCTGGTGGCCCCTAAAAGGACAAGAACTATAGCCCCGCCTGCACAGAGTTGCACAAAGCCCGTCACGACTCTGGGCTCAGGGGAACTAGTTCTCATCCAGGTGGGTGTTGGACAACAGCAGACGCAGGAGGCCGACAGCACTGCCTTTTCTGCATCTGGGCCAGGCCCTGCGTGGGTTATTGGGGACACAGAACCGAGGAAAGGGCAGAGGGACCCAAGCCTGGAATCCCTGGCTCACAACCAACCACCTGGACTCAGCGCGGAGGGGGGTGGGGGGGGTGGGTCAGGGGCTTGGAAGGGAGGTCCTGTACAGCAGCCCCCTCATGGGCTGAACTGGTTAAAGCAAAGCCCTGACAAACTTGGAACCACTGGACGTTGACCCTGAACCATATCTGACTGAGACTGAAGGAAGAGTAAGATCCTCCATTGCCCAATGCTTCCAGCCAGACAAGCAGGAGTTAACACCTGCTTTGTGGGCACAGTAAGGGTTAAGTAAAGGCCTCCTGGGTCCAGGTCTGAGAAGGTAGCAAGGATCTGAAAAATTTGCCAATGGGAGCTGAGGGTGCTTATGTGAGGGTCCACCTGTGGAAGAAGGATTTGCCATAATCGGGGACACCTCAGGGCGGAACAAGAGCCTGGGGTAGAAAGTACAGAGAGAATTTTCCACTACTCACAGTCATTAACAATGGAGCAAGCACTGAATTGAGGTCTTTAGAGGGATGACCTGTTTCGAAGTTCAAAGAGAGGTGCCCAAAGTGAGATATGCTGATGGGCGTGATACCAGTTATGCAGCTAACAGAGGGCCGGGGGAGCCCTTGTCATTATTTTGAGCTGCTTACTCATGCACAGGGATGGTCTGAACACATACTGTACACATGGGTTTCCCAGTCAGAATGTGAAAACCAGAATCTCTGGGAATAAGCTTCCCGACCCCTGTCTTTGAACCTGAGCTCTCAGAGCTCATCTGGAATTGGACCTGCTCTCTCAGCTCACAGGTACCAGTTTGCAGTCGAGGCCTGGCAAGTGGTGCTCTGCCCAGGTTCTCTCTGAGCCTGGGAACATGCTACTGGATCAGAGGGGTGCAGCCAAGCCCCTGCTGATGGGAGCACAGGTTCTGCCAGAAGAAGCGATGGTGTGTCATCGCACCACAACAGAGCTTCCTGATGGGACATCCTTTTTGTGTCAGGCCCTGGTCCATTGAGTCCAGATGCCCGGTCAACCCAACCCCCATCCTGTCTGGAAACACTGTTTATGGTGCCCTATCTAGGAGGCCTAATTATCTGTCAACAGAGGGAGTCCCACAAAGGAACATACCAAATGGCTGCTCCTGTCCATTTCCTATGTGACATTGTTGTTTCTCCTTGTTTCTTGGCTGGAGTTTACCCTCTTACAACCTGAAAAGTTGGTCCTAAACTCAGCCTTCCAGAACTGCCACATATTCCCGTAATCCCAGACAAGGACATCTAGTTTAGTCTGGACATAGGGAGAGAAGCTGTTTATACATTGGGAACAACCACCAACAGAGAGAACAGCACGTTTATTGCATTCAGAGCTCTGCATCATCTAATTTATCCCTCACAGCAATGCTTTTAGATGAGCTACATTCCGTGGTCTTTTTGAATCAAATAACTGTAGCAGGATATAGACCTTCAATTTGCTTTGATAAGACACTTGGATTTGTTTGGACTTCTCTGCTGCACTGGAAGGGCTCATCTAGTTTTCCCCAGGATGAGATGAAACATCTTCCAACCCCCGCAGAAGATGGCTGTGTTCTCCTAACATTAATCCTCTATGCCTTCGGAGGAGGGGTTCCTGGTTTTTCCTTCATTTATTTTTAAATTACTAATGTTTTTTGTTTGTTTTTTTTTTTAGGGAGAGAGAGAGAGAATGAGAGAGGGGAAGGGAAGGAGAAAGAGAAGGAGAGAAACATCAATGTGAGAGAGAAACATTGATTGGAAGCCCCTCGTATTTGTACCCACTGAGGACCGAACCCGCAACCCAGACATGTGTCCTGACCAGGAATCAAACTGGTGACCTTTCACATTGCGGGACAATGCCCAACCAACTGAGCCACACTGGTCAGGGCTAAATTACTAGTGATTTGAGCTCCGGTTTTTATAGATGGGGTAGATGTTTGTTGTTTTATGTGTATGTTCGCTTTGTCTATTTAGCATCATTTTCCTGTCTAAAAATAAAATACCCCAGTGTCCTTTTGGGGAGTTACTCCCCCGCCCATTGTGTGCAAATTGGTATGCTTTGCCCCCATTCCAGAAAACTCCCTTCATCAGATCCCTCCTCTAGCACTACAGTACAACCAAGGAAGTGGGCCTGTGACCTATGACCAACCAATCAGACTCTCCCCTGGGGTTCTGAATGTTGAGCAGACTAATGCCAAGATGCAATACTCTGACTGTCAAGTACCCCGTATCCTGGTTCCTGTCTGGCTTCCACGCTGCCTTTAGACTCCTCATTACTTCCATGGGCTCCCTGATAACTTCCCGATAAATTTCCTTTTTTTTTTTTTTTTTTTTTGCTTAGATCATGTTTACAACTTGGCCAAAGCCAAAGATAACTCCCTTCCCCGGCATTATTTTGCTTCTTTATAATAAGCAACATGATGAAGAATCAAGTCAACAAGAGACCAAAAATTTGTACTTTCTGCCGCCTCCCTCCTTCTCCCTCTACGACATCACAGCTTAGTGAATGGGTTGAGAGGAGAACTGCTTCAATAGGCACATTCCAGTAAGTGCTGAGAAGCCAGATCTGACAGCTTGCAATCTGCCCTCCTTATTCCCATAAGTGGCACCTGCACATCGCCTGCAACAGGCCCAACCCATCTCCCGTGTAGCCTTGAGTGAAGGGAAGCATCACTTCAGATGCCAACCAATGACAACCCTAGCGTGACACCTGGTCCCCACTGTGAATCATCATTCTTTTCTCATTTTGCCTCCTCTATGAGGACACCATGTATAGAGCCCTCAGGAAGACTGAAAGTCCAGAAAGGGTGTGGACCATCCAAGAGTCTAGAAGCTCTTGTGCACATGCTCAGAAGCTGAACTGAGCCCCATAGAGAAGCAATTGCTAAGTGAGTGGGATGTGGAGCCCCTGACTCACCATGTTCATCAGAAAATGACACGAGAGCCAATGGGGTGATGCGATTTCTGATAAGCTCGTCCAACCTGGAGGCTCATTCAGTGATGCCTGGAATGTTGGGGCAGCTCTGCACTTTCCACTGAGGCCCATTTACTCTAGAAGATGGAGGGAAATCAGGGCCAGGGCAAGAGAAGATTTAGGTGGGGCGGAAGAGTGAAGCGGGCGCTAGCTGAAGCACTGTCACATGCAAGAGGAGGTGAAATTCTTTCCTGTATCAGATAAAACTAAAACCCATGGGTAGAAGTTTCAGGGCAGCAGACTTGGATCTGAATAAGGAAAATCTTTGAAACAGAGCAACACAGCAGCAAAGTGGGCTGTCTGAGGAAGGCTTCCAAGAAAGTGGACAAGAGCGTGACCTCAGGGGGCAGCCAAATGGGTCAAGTCACAGATCTGTTACTTAACAGTTATGTGAACTTGGCATGTTTCTTAACTTCGCTGTTCTCATCTGTAAAAGGAAGGAAATAATGGTACCTTCCTCGTGGGAATATTTTAGGGTTAGGACTCAAGGTTTGTAATGGGCACTGACCAGTGACTGACATATGCATACACTTATATTAAGTGCTGGATTGTCACTAGAATTATTACTGCTAGGTAGTCAGACATCATTGCAGGAAGCAGTCAAACCAGGTTGGATGATGAGTGTCAGAGGTCATTCCTGCACTGCCTGGAAGATTGGACCAGGCCATGGTGCAGAGAACGGAGTATGGGCTTTTGTGGAGGAGAGACTATTTCATGATGTGACTACTGCCTGGCCTCACAGTTACATCCAGGCCAGAACACAAAGTGCGTCTTGAAAATCCCGTTGGAGACTATATGATCGCCCCTTCCCTGAGCCCCACAGCATGCTGGTTTGTACTAGTTCCTGGGACAGGCTGCTGCCCCACCCTGGGCAAGTATGTAAGGCATTTTCCCCTCATCTGGGGCTGGTCATGCATCAGTATCCCCCATCCATCCTGTCCTGTCCTATATAACCCCTTAGTGCCTACCGAACGATGCGTAGGATATCCCATTGTCTCACCACCTCCTGGGACAGTACTTGTATGTAAGTTTCCTTAATAAACTCTTGATGTAATGATGGAGTTGTCAGCCTCTTCCTATGGTCTCTTGGCCCTGGGAAGTTTTGTGTAACAGCTTTGGTGGCAGATGGCTCTGGGTTTTATATCGCAAAGCTATCACTGTGACTTTGGACAAACCACAAAATCTCCAGGTCTCAGCTTTCACATTTGTAAACGAGGCTGATATCGCTCCCTCCGCAGCACTGTCACAAGGATTAAATTATCATGTCTACAGATACCTGTCTTGTTCCTTGGCATTTTTTTTTTGTATTTTTAAAATCTCAAAAAACAAAAATACTATAAGATACATAAAGATCACCTGTGAATAGTCCGTGACACATAATGAGGGCAGAGTCTACATGAACCTGGCTCCTTCTCCTCCTCCCCGAAAGCCCTGTGGCTACCTGACACCAGAGCTGGTCTTTCTGTCCTTGTGAGAGTGCCCTTTCCTTTCAGGCAGCTCGGCCTGACTCACCCTTCTTTGCAATTAACTGTGATGTTCTGCTGGAGGTTTCCATTACAAATGATGAGAACAGCCACTGTAGCCTCAACAGGGTCTGGCTGGTGGAGTGTTTTACCTTAGGCTATACTGCCAAAGAGACAGAAGATGGGCCGCTGGGCCTGTCGTAACTGGCCGGCCTCTCTCCTGCCGTGCAGTTTTGTCCCCTGGCCGGGGTTCCCATGGCATAGTCGGTCCCAAGGACCAGGCCCGCACACTCGCAGAGGCTTACTGGCACCTGGCTGGGTGGCAGAAGCCAGGAAACTAGGCTGATGAGAGAGGCTGGCAAGGAGAGAAATGCTCTTTGTTCTCTTGGAGTTTGTCTTCCATCGAATTCAGGATGCTTTAATTGAACACCTACTCTGTGCCAGGCACCCCAGGGATCAGACATGGATTGGAAGCAGTCCTCACTCCGGAGAAGCTTAGAATTCACCAGGAGATAAGGCAGATCCGTGAACAGTGCAGAGCGTCTCCGATCGCGCGGAGCAACTGCTGTAAAAGTACAGGAGACACTGTCCAACCAAAGGGGTCCTAGGAAGGCTTAAGACAGTTGCCACTTGTTGAGTACCTACTAAGTGCAGGGTACTTCCCCTATCTCATTTAATCCACACAGCTCTGTGAGGAAGGGGATTGCTGTTACTCCTGTTTCACCGATGAAGAAACTGAGGTTCTGAAAGGGGAAATAACTTCCCGACGTTACATAGCCGGTTAAGAGGTAGATTCAGGACAAGACTCTTAGTCCAAAACCCTTTTTCCAAAAGGCCAGGCTGTGTACTTCTTAAAGGAGGCTGAATTTGACTTGGGCCTGAGAGAAGGCTGATATTTTAGGCAGCTCTGGGGGTAGGGCATTCCTCCGGCCTCCCCGATTTTGAGTACAAGCTGCCTGCTCTGAGCCCCCCTTCTTCCCGCAAGGGGCTGATAAAGTCTCAGTCAGGCTTGGGGAAAGGCCCTTCTAGTTTCTGTTTCTAGCCCCCACCTGCGATTCATGCCTAAATAAAGAACCGTACTGTCGATCTGAATAGCACTGCCTGTCCACTGGAACCAACAACCAGACTGATTTAGCGCCTGCTGTGAGCTATTACTCAGTTACGCACCATTAATGACCCATTCAACTCTCTTACTAGTCAGGCACAAACGCACCCCTTGCTACCTCGAGGCAAATTTGTCCTCACCTCAAACGTGCAGTTTTAGGCTATCAGTACTGGAAGTTCGAGTACCTCTTACATATTCCATACTGAGGTTCGGATCCTGCATTCAGGCTCAGGTGTTCACACTGGCCTGGGGGCTGCAAGAAAGGACAGCAGAAGAGGCTGTCTTCTTTGTGCTCTTCACCTGCTGGGAGGGGCAGAACTGAGACTTACAGAGCCCATCCTCTGTAGGTATATGTTCTGATTGTGCTGTCACATTTCATCCTCGTCTGAGCCCTGATGAGAGGGCTCTCTCTGCACCCCATTTTCATATGAGAAATCTGATAAGCTGAGGAGTTGTGGGACATACCTAAGGTCGTATGAGAAGAAGCCATCTGACTGTCTCCAAAACCCCACCCCAGAGTGGAAGGAGGCAGGTAATTTTTTCACCACCCCTTTTTGGGCTTGCAAAACAGGCTTAGGTTTGGTATGGACCCAGGAGGTCTAGGACCTGGTGTCCCCAGCTCAAAGGGGCCCCCCAACACCGGTCTTCCCCACAGGGTGGGGTGACCTGAGCTACCTGAAGTAATGACCAGTCCTGGGCAGGTACAAAGTGACACACAGAGGGCTGTGCAAAGTGTGCTTACATTTCTTGCTTTGTTCCTGGATGACTCATGCAGCCCCCATAACAAAATTAATGTCTTCTCCAGCACCAGAAAATTGTATTTCCTTCTTTAAAAAAAAAAAAAAAATCACCATCAGCCTGCAAATGGCCGGGGTTTATTCTGGAGGCACAGAGCCACCCTGTGGCCACTTCCCCGGACAGGCCGGAAGCTGAGAGCAGGACAGCGGTGTCCTGGAGGCCTCCCGGAGGCTGTCTCTGAGTCCTGTGCTCTGCTTCCGGCCAGACCTTCTGCGCCGCCAGCCGGTAACGTTTTATCACACCCGTGTCTCCTCAGAACTGATGTTCCAAGGGTGAGCAAGTGCTCCGAAAGCCCCCACCACGCTCCCTCCTGGGAGCCCTCCCCCCGGGGGCCAGGTTATCCCCCTCATGCTGCAGCCCCAGGGCTCACTCTGGGGGCCTTTCTGCCTCTTCCCGCTCCCCAGGTAGCATTGGCCCTCTCCCTTTGCGGTCTCACTATCTCCATATACATGTCTCTCGCATTAATAAACGACAGCCAAGATTTATATAGTATTTACTATGTGTCAATCACTGTTCTAAGATATACAGTGATCCCCATGCTTTGCTACCTTAGTCAACCATGGACTGAAGTATTAAATGAAAAATTCCAGAAATAAACAATTCATAAGTTTTCAGTTGCACACTGTTCTGAGTGCTGTGATGAAATCTCACACCATCCTGCCGGGAATGTGAATCATCCCTTTGTTGAGTGTATCCACGCTGTATAGCTGCCCACCCTTGGTGACTTAGCAGCTGTCTCGGTTATCAGATCAACTGTCGTAGTATCAGAGTGCTGTGTTCAAGCGACCCTTTTTTACTTAGTAATGGCCCCCAAGTGCAAGAGTAGAGATGCTGGCAATTGGGATATGCCAGAGAAAAGCTGTAAAGTGCTTCCCTTCAGAGAAAATGTGAGTACAGTACAATATTTTGAGAGATCACATTCATATAACTTTAATTACAGTACATTATTATAACTGCCCTGTTTTTATTAGTTATTGTTAATCTCTCACTGTCCCTAATTTATACATTGAATTTTGTCAATGGCATGAATGTATAGGAAAAAAACAGAGTATATATAGGGTTTGGTACTGTCTGTGGTGTCACCTATCCACTGGGGGTCTAGAAACATTTCCCTTCTGTGGATAAAGAACAACTACTATGTGTGTATAAGTATATGTAATTTATATGTATATATGTGTATGTATATACACACATTTAATATTCACAATCCTGTGAGATAGGCTTGGTTTCGCGTCTGTGAAGTGATGATGGTGATGATGCCTATCACCACTGTGCCCTGCAGCCGCCAGCACCCCCACTCCTCATTTTACCTGCTAACTTCTTGGGGCCTCCTCTGTGCTGTCGTCTCTTTGAGGAGAGAGCTGTATCTTCTTCGTCCAGGTGAGTCTGTGCTGGGTTCAGCCTCAGCAGGGATTCCCAAGGGCTTGCTGAAAGAATGTATCTCTTCTGCCGCCCAGGGCGATAGCACTTCCTGGGGCTCATAGGCCTCTTCATGCCTCCTGTTTTTTCAGTTCACCCATGACATGCCCCTGGCTCTGTCCTCTGTGCCCAAGGATGGCTGGTGCTGCTTCCAGCCCTGGCCCTGCCCCTCTGTTTGGGACTTAGTGTTTCATCCTGTGCAGGTCAGAGGGTATAGTAGGTGCAGATAAGTACACACCCCATTCCTCAGTTCAATTTTTGTTTGCCTTTCAAAAGTATGAGGTATATATACTTACATACAAAAAGCTATATGTTGGACATCTACCTCAAATCCGGCACTGTTCTAGGGACCGAAAAGTCAGTGGTGAACAAGAACAAGCCCCACCCTCACAGCAGTTTTGTTCTAGTGGGGAGGCAGACTGAACACAAACAGAAACTAAGTATGTGCCAGGGTGCTGAGTGGTGCGGGTGCTGCGAAGAAGTAAGCAGGGGAAGGGTGGAGAAAGGTGGGGTGGTCAGGGAAGCCTTCTCTGAGAATATAACAGAGCAGGGACAGCGGGGGAGACAGACCGATATGTGTGGGAAGAAGGTTCTAGGCAGGGGGAGCAGCAAGTGCCAAGCTCTGCGGTGGGCCTGTGTGTGGAGTGATGGAGGGAGAGCAAAGAGCCATTGCGGCAGGCGCAGAGGGAGTGAGGGTGACTGTGGGCGCAGATCGCAGATCCTCGCGGGCCGTGGTGGGGACTCGGGGCTGCCCTTAGTCTGTAAGGGCGGCTTTAACGAAGTACCACAGGCTAGGTAGCTTATAGACAATGGGCATTATTCCTTACAGTTCTGGAGGCTGGGAGTCTGAGATGAAGGTGCCAACACGGTTGAGTGAGAGTCTTCTTCTGGACTGCAGACTTCTTGTTGTGTTCTCACTTGGTGAAGAGGCAGGGGAGTCCTGGGGGGCCTCCTTATGAAAACACTAATCAGAAGCTGGAGGGCTCCACCTAAGTATCTTCCAAAAACCCCGCCTTCTAATACCATCACATTGGGCACGGGGATGTCAACATATGAATGGGAGGGGGCAGACACAATCATTCAGACCACAGCAGGGGTTTATTCCAAGGATGCTAGACACTCCAGAAGGGGCTGGCACAATCTGATCCATGATTTTAAAATGTGACAGCATGGGTTTCTGTGTGTGAGGTCACCCTCAGTTTCTGAGATCAATAATGATGTTTGGGGTTTACAAGGAGTCTTTCTGTTATCACTGCCATTTCTCAACAGTGCCCTCCCTTCACAGCCCACGTTGCACCTCCATGGACTTGACCTAGAACTTATAGTCCAATAAGAGATACAACCGAAGAAAACAATCACAGTGCTGCTGATACAAGCTTCAGTGAGGCAATGTAGGGAGCTGTGGGAGCAGAAAAGGGGGCTGCTCAGTCAGGTAAGGGTTTTATCAGCTGGAGAGTCAGGGGCACCTTCCAGATGAGGTAGCATGTGACATGAGACCTGAAGGATAAGCAAGAGTTGGCCAGGAAATGTGAGGTCCACGCAGGGGAAGCCATGCATATACACAGAAAAATCCTGATGCACTGTAGCAATGGTTTTGTCTACATCCTGACTCCCTCACCCCTTGTTCTTCAGTACCTACCCACCTTGCCAACTCCAAGGCTGGCTGCACTTGGCTGTAGAAACTTGCCACCACTGGTTCCAACACAAATTCACAATCTAACCCCAGCTGGTCCCTTGACCACTCAGCCTTCCTTTCCTTGGTAAGGAACTGCCTGTCACATTCCCTGCAGCCCATGCTTCAGACTTCTATTGTCTCCCTGCCTCCCTCACTTGCTGAGGGTGGCTTGGCCTCATATAATCAAGTGAAGTCCCCGCTCCTTGCTACTGATCTTCACCTCAGAGAATGTTTGCATCTTTAGCTCTCATGAAACAATCAGATGGTATGATAATGGGGAACGTTATGTGCAGAGATAAGGCTGCCACCACCTTACCTTTGCTGTTCCATTTTAAAGACAACACTAAGAATGGGAGAATCAAGGCATGGGCCTTTTGATGAGATGACATATACAGTGGATGGCACCCACCTGCACATGGGAATCACCTGGGGAGCCTTAACAAATACAGATGCCCGGGACCCACCTCCACCAATTATGATTTAAAAGGTCTGGGGTAGAGGCTACGCATGGACATTTTTTAAAGTGCCCCAGTTAATTCTAAAGAGCAGCAGGGTTGCACGCACTGCCATGTGAAGCATGAAGCACAATGCTCTGCCCGTAAAGCACCAAGTACACCCTTGAGCTGTGCTTGCCCCGTTGAAAGTTGACCCTAATCAAGCCTTTCAAGTTAATCTCTAGTAAAAGAATTTTCTGGGGCTAGAGAAACAAGTTAAGTGACACAGTGAGGAAGCAACCAGACAAATCCAAAATATGACTCATTCTGCTGAGCAAAACTGACTCATTTCATTTTTTCAGTAACTCAATGGCTTTAAAAAGGGGGAGGAGGAAATGTTCCACATTAAAAGACTTTGAAGATATAACAACCAAATGCAGTGCATTAATGCACTTTGGATCTTGAATTGGACAGGTCACTTTTTATACTACTGGGGAAACTTGATTGTGGACTAGAATTAGAAACTTTCAAAGAGTGAATGACTATGTTAGGTCTGAAATTACACTGAGGTAATATAAGAAATGATTTTTTAAAATAGATTTTATTGATTATGCTATTATAGTTGTCCCAGTTTTTCCCCCTTTGCCCACCTCCACCCAGTACCCCCATTCCCTCCAGCAATTGCCCCCTTAGTTCATGTCCATGGGTCATGCATGTAAGTCCTTTGGCTACTTCATTATCTGTACTGTTCTTAACATCCTCCTGTCTATTTTGTACCTACTAATTTGTACTTTTTAATCCCTGCACCTTTTCCCCCCATTCTCCCTCTTACCCCTCCCAACTGATAACCCTCCAAATGATCTCCATTTCTATGATTCTGTTCCTGTTCTGCTTGTTTGCTTAGTTTGTTATTTGGATTCAGTTATTGATAGTTGTGAATTTATTGCCACTTTAATGTTCTTCTTCATTTTGATCTTCTTCTTTTTCTTATATAATTCCCTTTAACATTTCATATAATAATGGCTTGGTGATAATGAACTCTTTTAGTTTCACCTTGTCTGGGAAGCACTTTATTGCCCTTCAATTCTAAATGACAGCTTTGTTGGATAGAGTAATCTAGGTTGTAGGTCCTTGCTTTTCATCATTTTGAATACTTCTTGCCAGTCTCTTCTTACCTGCAAAGTTCCTTTTGAGAAGTCAGCAGGCAGTCTTATGGGAACTCCCTTGTAAGTAAGTCTCTGTTTTTCTCTTGCTGCTTTTAAGATTCTCTCTTTATCTTTAACCCTTGGTATTTTAATTTTGATGTGCTTGGTGTGGTGCTCTTTGTGTCCATCTAGTTGGGGACTCTCTGTGCTTCCTAGACTTGCATGTCTATTTCCTTCATCAAATTAGGGAAGTTTTCTTTCATTATTTTTTCAAATAAGTTTTCAATTTCTTGCTCTTCCTCTTCTCCTTATGGCAGCCCTATGATTTGGACGTTGGTAGGTTCGAAGATGTCCCAGAGGTTTCTAAGGCTATCCTCATTTTTTAAAAAAATTCTCTTTTTCTTCCTGCTGTTCTGATTGAATGCTTTTCCTTTCTTATGTTCCAAATCATTGATTTGATCCTCAGCTTCATCCACTCCACCGTTGGTTCCCTGTAAGTTTCTCTTTATTTCACTTAGTGTAACCTTCATTTCTGTCTGGGTCTTTTTTATGCTTTTGAAGTACCTAGTGAATTCCGGGAGCATCCTGATAACAAGTGTTTTGAACTGTGCATATGATAGGTTGCTTATCTCTATTTTGTTTCATTCTTTTTCTGGAGTTTTGTTTTGTTCTTTCATTTGGGCCATATTTCTTTGTCTTCTCAATTTGGCAGCCTCCCTGTGTTTCTTTCTGTGTATTAGGTCGAGCTGCTTTGACTCCCTGTCTTGGTGTGGCCTACTGTAGAAAGGTGAACCTGTTAAGTTGTATGGGGCAGAGCCTTAGGTATTCACCAGGGCAGGGCAGCCTGTGTCACTGCTCTGTTGCTCTGTTTTGGGGGTGGGCTCGGAGAAGGGACAATGCTGCTGCCTGGCCTCTGGGGTTTGCTTGGGAGGAAGCTGTCTCCCAGCTCTCGGCCTGTTGCCAGTCACTTCAGTTTC
This sequence comes from Mormoops blainvillei, assembly GCA_004026545.1. Lineage (NCBI taxonomy): Eukaryota > Metazoa > Chordata > Mammalia > Chiroptera > Mormoopidae > Mormoops > Mormoops blainvillei. Next base: position 71,674 of record PVJD01004907.1, read on the forward strand.
TCCCTGTATGCCTCTGGTGTCCTTCCAGCTGTTTCCCTGGTGCTAAAATCCAGAGGGAGTTAAAGTCCTAAGTCCATTGCAGGCCGTTTAAGAGGAGACACCTGAGAATCCTGCAGTTTCTTCAGCTATCCCAGCCCCCACTGGTTTTTACAGCCATAAATTATGGGGACTTACCTCCCTAACGCTGGAAACCTGGACTGGTGGTCTGGTCTGGGGCTGGGATCCCTTGCTCCTGAGGTATCCCTCCCAATTTTCATCTACCACACATGGATGTGGGACCGCCTGTTCCTGTCTCCATGCCTTTCCATGCCTCTCTGTATCTCCATGTCTCTCTGCACCTCTCCTCACGTCTCCACATCTCTGCCCCTCCTACTCATCTGGATGAATGTGGTTTCTTTAAATCTTCAGTTGTCCAATTCCACACAGCTCGAGTGTCTGACAATTCTGCATGGTATTTGTTTTGTAGTCTAACTGTATTTTTTGCTATAGTTGTGCATGGAGGCAAGACGTATTTACCTACACCTCCATCTTGACTGGACTCTCAAGAAATGTTTTAAATACCATGTTTGTTAGGGGTAAAAGGATGAAATTATAGGTGATCTGGGATTTGTTTTAAAATATCTCAACAACAGAAAGGATAGGTGAAGCAAGTGTGACAAAATTTTAGGAATTATTAAGTGTGGGTGAGAGTTTATGGGTAGTCATTTGTTAGTCTTTATACTTTTATATATGTTTGAAAATTTTATAATATAGTTTTTTTAAAAAGGTGAACCACTTTGCTTTTTCAGTATCAGATATTATGATTTGTATCGTTACATTTGTTCCCTTGTTCCACCCTCATAATAACCAGCAGCAGCATTTACACCAGTCGAGTGAGACCAGGAACTGTGCCGAGTGCTGCGATTCCCACCACAGGCCCGTAGGGTAGGTGCTATTATCCTCACTGTACAGTCAAAAAGCTGAAATTCAGAGATTATCACTTGTTCAAGGTCACAGAGCTCGTAAGCGGCAATAATGATTAGAAGCTGGGTATAAAAGCCCTTTGTCTTTATCACTAAGCCCTGGCATGATCTTCCTTCCTCTTTCTTCCTCTCATCTTCTCTCTCTGCTTTTCTACCATCTCTCTCCCCTGCTGCTTCCCTAGCCCCTCCTTCCTGAAAGGACACACACTTCAACCCTTCCTTAGCAGTCAGTTTTTTCTCTTTCTCTTCTCCCCTTTATACCACAGGGAGAAATCATCTACACTTAACCTCTTTCATCCTCACCCCCACTCATTCCCTCGTCCCTGGTACCCTGACTTCTACTGCTCCCAAGACCACAAAAGATTTCATGAATAAACCTGGAGGATGTTTTCCACCTCATTTAATCTCCTTGCAGCATGTAGCCCACTGGCTTGCTCTTCCTTCTTGGAGCATTCTCTCCCTTGGTCTGCAAAGACGGAATCTCCTGATAACTTCCAGCTCTTCTTTGGCTCCTCATCGTTCTTCTACAAGCGTAATGTCACCTTTAACAATGTACCAAGAGTCTGATCTACATTATCTGCATAAGTATTTCTCAGACTGGGGCCCTGGGACCAGCTTCACAATAACCTGGGGTAGATGTTAAAAACTCAGATCCCAGGACCCACTCAGACATGTCGAATTGGACCCTCAAATTCTAGTATTTTCATTTTTAAAAATACATGCTCCAGGATATTCTTACATCCCTAGAGTAACCATACTTTCCCAGTGGCCCATTCTTCTCAAGGCCTCCACCTGCCGCTGGCCAGCCGATGATTCTGATCTGAACACTGCAGATTTATTATAGCCTCAGGCTTCTCTCCTACCAGTTACCTAGTCTCAAAACCCCAGCCTCATTTCCTACTCCAGCCTCTTCCTCATTCCCACATGTGACAAATTTCTCCATCCTGATTATTTTGAGTCTAAATTATTTCTGGCACCCGTCCTCCCCCTTTCCCCACTGAGCCCCACTACCCCGCCTTCCATGGAACCCTCATCCTCTCTCACCTGACCATTGCATTCGTTTTCTGAGATGCCCCCTTTCAGTCCAGAGTCTCCCCCATTTTCCCAATCTCCCTCCACACTGCTACAAGACCACTCAGAACAAAGCACTGATCTAACTGTGTGGATTTCCCCATCCTGCAATATGCCACGGTTCCCTACTGCCTGCAGAAAAAAAACCCACATTCTTCCATGATCTAACCTTTCCAGACCTTCCCAGTCTAATCTTCTATTTAGATCTAAAATGATCAAAACTAAAACCACTCTTTGTTCTCCACATGTACCTGTACTTTGCTCATGAGGTCTCTTCTGCCAAGGATACTTCCTCCCTCCACCTCGGATGTTGAAATCCTATCTTCTGTGACAGCTGGTAAATCATCTGTGTTTCCTGGTCACCATGCCCTTGTGTGATTCCCCTCCCATTTGGATCTTGGCTGGCCAACTGAATCCAGTAACAGTGACATTGCAAGGTTAGATCATAAGAAAGCTAGAAGCTTCCTCCCGTATCTTGTGGAATGGTGCTCTGAGGGAAGTTAGCTTCCTATAAGAAATTCAACTACCGTGAGTTTGCCATGCTGTGAGGAAGCCCAGCTGGCTGAGGTGGAGAAGCTGGGGGGAGAGAGAGAGAGGCTCTGCCAGTCCAGGCTCTTCCCACCATCCCAGAGCAGGTACCACAGGGGAGTGATGAAGCTTGGATGCCAAGCTTAGCTGAGCCTTTGGATGACTCCAACCCCAGTTGCAACCTAACTGCAACCGCATAGGAAACTGCAAGTGAGAACTCCCAGACAGCCCAGTCAACCCACAGAACTGAGAGAACACTAGGTAAGTCTGGAAAAAGTCCAGCCATTGTTAATATAATTAGAGTGGTTTACACAACATCGATGTAACCTGGTAGTCAAGGAGAGTGGATTGGAATGAGCACGGGTGAACAACGATGACTTCACTGTACTAGTCAGTGGGGACAGTAGATGCAGTTGAGTGAGCATGTGTACTCTGTGGCCATCACATTCAAAACGACTGAGCAAGTAGAGCAACAAATCTGCATCAAATTTTGCATTAAGCTTGAACATTCCTCTGTGGAAACTATTCTGATGATCCAGAAGGCCTCAGCTATGGGCAACTGGTGATTAGCAGCTTCATCATGACAACACACCCACTCACACATCACATCTCATGCAGAGTTTTTTTGAGAAACGGCAGATAACCCACTTGACTCAGCACCTCTACAGCCCAGATTGGGCGCCCTGCATATTCTTGCTTTTCCCAAAATTAAAATCACCTGTGAAAGGGAAGCGATTTCAGACTGTTGATAAGATTCGGGAAAGTACAATGGGGTAGCTGATGGCTATTGGGAGAACTATGTGAGGTCCTAAGGCACCTACTTTGAAGGGGACTAAGGCATCATTGTCCTATGTACAATGTTTTTTGTATTTTGTATCTTCTTTAATAAATGTCTCTATTTTTCATAGTACATAGCTGGATACCTCCTGGGCGACCTAGTATAATCAATTGTCGTTTTAAGCTGCTAAGTTTCGGAGTGGCTTGTTACACAATAATAGATGTCTGAAACAACTTCCTTCTAAGAGCAGCTCAAATACCCTCTGCCCAGTGCAGAGACTCCTGAGCCCTTGGAACGAATAAATTGCCCTCTTCTGTGTGCTCCTGCAGCTCTCTGTGTCTATCAGAGATTAGACTTATCATAGCCTGACACACAACTTAATTAGCAAGGGTGAAAATATCACCTCACTCATCTACAAGGCTCTGGTGTCAACCTTAGTTCATGACACTGAGTAGATGCTCTGACAAGGTTTGCTGAATATAACTGATTTCCTTTTCCTTCTCCAGTCCCTCAAGGTAGACAGGCAGCCTAAAGAGAGAGTCAAGGACCCCAGAGTACATAGTGTTGACTAGTGACCTTGAATGTCCCCCGTCAGTCATGCAAAACTTTCTAATCCAGAAGGAAGGAAAACCTTTGAGGCAATTTTTTAAAAGCTGAACTGAAGAGAGACGGAAGGAGCGAGAGGCAACTGTCTGTCATTCCTTGCTCACTGACAACAGACAAACCCTGTGGATCTACACTGTCTATGCCAACAGCACACTTGCCCAGCTCCCTGGAAGGTGCCTGCGGGTTCTGGGCAGGAGGAGTCTCATTCATGAGGGACATGAGGAACACCCAGGGCATCCACCATGGGTCCAGCTGAGATGGACTCTGCATACTCAGCTTGCTGGGAAGTGCCAGCCCAGGTCTTTTAACTGCTCTTGAGCCTCAGAATCAGAGCGCCATGAAAACATTCTTGGTGGCCAAGACTGTATCTTATATGTCACCACCCTCTCATTCAAAACACACTCCCAGCCCTGACCAGGTGGCTCAGTTGGTTGGAGCATTGTCCAGCACACCAAAAGTCTGTGGGTTTGATTCCTGGTCAGGGCATATACCTAGGTTGCAGATTTGATCTCTAGTCAGGGTACATACGGGAGGCAGCCAATTGATGTTTTTCTCTCACATCAATGTTTCTCTCACTGCTTCCTTTTTCTCTAAAATCAAGAAACAGGTTTCCGGTCAAGATGCAGGTATAGGTAAACACAGCTCACCTCCTCACAGAACCACCACAAAACTTACAACTAAACTACAAAACAATTATCAGAAAGAATTGTCAGAAAATTGAGCTGTATGGAAGTCCAACAACCAAGGAGTTAAAGAAGTCACATTCACTCAAATGGGTAGGAGTGACAGAAATGTGGAGACACAGAATGGGTGGCTCCACACCCATGTATGGTGGATAAAAATCAGGAGAGATATCTCACAAGCAGGTGATCCCAGCCGCAGACCAGACCACCCAGCCCAGGGTTCCACTGCTAGGAAGATAAGTCACCATTAACTACTGGCTGAAAACTAGTGGGGGTTGGGGTGATGGAAGAAACTGCAGGATTCTCAGGAGTCTTTTCTCGAAGGCCCTGCAATGGACTTAGGACTTATGCAGACTCATTCCCTCTGGTCTCTAGCACTGGAGCAGCAGCTTGAAGGGCACCAGTGGCATATGGGGAGAAACTGAAGTGTCTGGCATCAGGGCGAATGCCCGGGGCCAGCTTCCTCCTGGACAAAACTCCAGAGAGAAGGCAGTGGCCATTGTCCCTTTTCTGAGCCCTCCCCCACACAGAGCCACAGAGAGGTGGTATCATATTTGAGACTCCATCAACCTGGTTCACACAGATTACCCAGCCTGGGCAATTATCTAAGGCTCTGCCCCATCCAACTTAGCTGCGCTTTTCTACATTAGGCCATGCTACTAAGACAGGGAGTCAAACACAGCCCTATCTAATACACAGAAACAAACACAGGGAGGCTGCCAAATTGAGGAGACAAAGAAATACAGACCAAATGAAAGAACAGAACAAAATTCCAGAAAAAGAATGAAACAAAATGGAGATAAGCAATCTATCAGATGCAGAGTTCAAAACACTGGTTTATCAATGGACTCATTGGGTACTTCAACAGCATTAAAAAAAACCCAGGCAGAAATAAAGGTTACACTGAGTGAAATAAAGAAAAATTTACAGGGAACCAATAGTGGAGTGGATGAAACCAAGAATCAAATCAATGATTTGGAACACAAGGAAGAAGAAAAAATTCAATCAGAATAGCAAGAAGGAAAAAAAGAATCCAAAAGAACAAGGATAAGGTAAGGAGCCTCTGGAACAACTTCAAACTTACCAACGTTTGAACCATAGGGGTGCCAGAAGAAGAGAAAGGGCAAGAAATTGAAAATGTACTTGAAAAGGTAATAAAAGAAAACTTTCCTAATGTGGTGAAAGAAGTAGACATGCAAGTCTACTAAGCACAGAGTGTCCCAGACAAGATGGACACAAAGAGCACCACACCAAGACACATCAAGATTAAAATGCCAAGGGTTAAAGATAAAGAGAGAATATCAAAGCAGCAAGGGAAAAGCAGAGAGTTACCTACAAGTGAGTTCCCATAAGACTGTCTGATAATTTCTCAAAAGGAGCTTTTCAGGCAAGAATGGACTGGCAAGAAGTATTCAAAATGATGAAAAGCAAGGGCCTACAACCTAGGTTACTCTATCCAACAAAGTTATCATTTAGAATTGAAGGGTAGATAAAGTGCTTCCCAGAAAAGGTAGAGCTAAAGGAGTTCATCATCACCAAACCATTATTATATGAAATGTTAGAGGGGCTCATTTAGAAAAAGAAGGTCAAAACTGTGAGCATTAAAGTGGCAATAAATCCACAATTATCAACAACCGAATCTAAAAAACAAACTAAGCAAACAAGCAGAACAGAAAGAGAATCATAGATATGGAGATCATTTGGAGGGTTACATTTGGGAGGGCTAAGGGGAAGAATGGGGGAAAAGGTGCAGGGATTAAAAAGTACAAATTAGTAGGTACAAAATAGACAGGAGGATGTTAAGAACAGTACAGATAATGGAGTAGCCAAAGGACTTACATGCATGACCCATGGACATGAACTAAGAGGGGGATTGTCAGAGGGAACCCGGGGTACTGAGTGGAGGTGGGTAAAGGGGGAAAAATCGGGACAACTATAATAGCAAAGTCAATAAAATATATAAAAATAAAATAAATCAATAAACATATTCTCAGGTGAGGATTAAAAACAAAACAAAACAAAAGACACTCCCAAACCTCTCTCTGATCACCTTCATTCTCTTCCCATTAAACAGGCATTTTCTGAGCCCTATTTTGCCAAACAATTTTAAGTATGTTCTCTGCAAATTGCAGCTGTCACACTATGCAAATGAAAACAGTCTCTACTCTGCTACAGGATAGGATTCTAAATCTTCTATGTGACATGTGGTGAGGATCTTTCTAGGATTTGGCTTATACATCAGTGCTTCTCCATCTTAGCTACATATTAGAATCCTGGAAAGTTTTGGAAAAAATATCTATTTCTGGGTCCCATCCCAGAACAATGAAATCAGAATCTCTGGGCATCAGATCTAGGCATAATATTTCTTAAAAGTCCCTAAGTAATCCTAACGTGCACCAGCGATGAGAACCATTGTTCTTGCAGGCCATAAACATTGGTGATGTCTGGGGTTCCAGGCAAACCCGGGCTGTTTCCCCAGTCCTGTTTCTCATTTTGGCTACAAATTATCTTTTTGTAAAATAAAGTCTGTCCCAATAGGACAAGAGGGACAGTAGACAGACATGAAGCTGTCATCAAGAAAGCCGTAACTGAATTCAGACCAGTCACATTTCATGAGTTCAATTCTGTGTCATTGAACATCGATTTACTGTCCACCTAGAAAGTATGTTTTTTTGTAACAACTCTGAAGACAGTAGAATGAGAAAATAGAACACTGTTAGACGACAAGGCAGAATTTTCTCTCTTCTATGATGGCAGGTGCATAAAAATGTTTTTCTAAAGCCAGAAAATGAAAGCACAAAATGATCATAATTAGGGTATTGAATGATTTTTTTCTTTTCTTTTCAAACTTCTCTTGTGCTGTTCATCATATTTTTAAAACTTAAAAAGCAAAAGCAACAACAAAGCCTGCACACTTGGATTTATAAAGAGACTGCCTTTAACCGACAATTAGAACGAAGTCATGCTGAGCAACAGAGACAAGTCTCGTTCCCCTCTCTGGGTCTTGGTCTCCCATCTGCAGGTTTCACCAGGAGGGCTGCAAGGCCTGTCACAGCACCTCACTCTAATTCCAGGCTCCCATGATGCTGTTTCTATGAGATCAATTAAGCAAATGTTATCCAATATACTTTCTTTGGTGAGGAGCCCGGGCCAAGTGGGCTCTGAGCTGAGCCCAGTTCACCTCCTCACCTCCTGAGCACACCCCACCCACAGCTCTGCCCTTGCCTCCACCTACACTGTGCCTTCCTGCACGCCAGCTTCCCTCTGTGGTCCCCTTCGCCCACTCACAACTGCCGGCCTCCTTCCAGGCCACCCCTACACACTGAGCAGTTTGCCAGTTAATACACATCAATCTGCCACATTCAAACAGCTCTAAGAGTCCCATCTGTTCTCAGGAACATTCCAGCTAGAAGGACCACCCACCATCAGCATCACACAGAACAGCCCAAGAGGGTCCTTCTTGAGTGCCGAGCACCGGAGGCGGGGGTTCCCCATTCAGCCCAGCAGGGCTTGGCCAGAGAGAGCATGAGGCGGGCACATCCAGTCACCTGGCTGGGCTAAAGGCCTCATACTGCATCTAATAAGAAATTCCTTCTCACTTTTGGAGCCTTTGTGAGTTAAGGTCCATCCTGAGCCACTCTCCTCTGGGGACATCAGAGGGTTGAGGACCACACAGCCCCAGATACCAGCACAAGGTTCGAGGAAACTTCATCCAGAGTACATCTGGAATGCTTGTCCCTAACAAAGCATCCCATAATAATCGCTCCCATTGCTTTCTGTGTGCTGGCTGCTCCAGACCCTTTATCTCATCTAGTGTTCTCAGGTGCCCTGAATGCAGGTACCACTATTATAACTATGTTTTTAGACATGGACACTGGTGCTTAGATAAGTAATTTCCCGCAAACATCCAGCTAAGTGGTAAGAGAGTGTAAAGTACTGGTTCTGAATTCAAATTGCTTAAGCTTGAATTCTGACTCAGTCATTCACAGAGTGTGTGACTTAATTAGTAATCTCTCTGAACATCAGCTTGCTCTTCTATTAAATGGCGGTGATAATCCCTATTTATCAGGATGGATGTGGAAGGATTAGATGACATCATACATGAAAAATGCTTAGCACAGTGTCTGGGCTCAATAATCACAAGCTCTTGTTTTTAGCTGGACCTGAACCCAGATCCATCTTCCAGGTCTCAAAAATGACTTTCTACAAGCGCTGAGTTCATCTGGTTTCCCCCTTCACACAGACTCTGGGGTGGTGGGTGCCATGAGCCAGGCTTACACTCAAAAGCCCAGGCCTGAAAAAGGAATGACAAAACACTGTACGCCTCGCATTTTAAAGCCCAGTAGCCCTACAATCTTCTGCTTACAGCTAATATTATCAGAAACTTGCTTGCTCCACCCCAAAGGAGTGAGATGAGGTGGGGAAGGTGAGTGGAGTATTTAGAAGAAAATGAAAGGGGACCACCCACCCAGAAACACACCCCAAAGGTGAGCAGAATAGTTTCAGAGCCTCTTGAAATGGGTGCTCTTACCTCCCACCTCCCCTGACCCACCCACACTATCCAATCCCTGCTTCAGTCAAATAGAAATGGGAAGAAGTCTTGCAAAACAGATATAAAACCAGTTAATGGATAAATAAAATTAACTGTGAACACCCAGCTGACTCCTCTGCCTTTGAGATTGGGATAATCTATTGGGTGGATAAGCATTTTTCCTGCCCCAGCATTCGGGTGGGAATGCGTAGCAGCAGTGGCTACTGGGAGCATTCCTAACATTGCGAACAAGTGTATTTAGTTACACTTGTGTGTGCGATATTAGTAATTTCATAATATAACCTACAAGTTAACAAATCAAGGCATGGGTGACATCCCCATGGAAAGGACCTCAGAGATGTGCCCTCCCACTCTGTCCTTCTCTAGGCCACTGGCTTACTGAATCCACAGAAAAGGTAAGTTCATTTGTTTGGTACTAAGCATTGTGTGCACACAGCCTGTGGCCAGCTGGGAGCTGGGACCGTGATTGTGTTGTGCCCACTCCCATGTGGGCAGCCCAGTGGGACCTGTGAGAAAACTTTTTCCGTTAACCTTTGAGTCCTGAGGTCATGGGGCCTGGGCTTCTCGGAAAACGAGGTGTGTGTGTGTGTGTGTGTGTGTGTGTGTGTGTGTGTGTGTGTGTATAAAACTCATACTGAGAGGACTTTCTTCCTTTTTTCTGCTGCACTGCACTCTGAGCAACTCACTGGCCTATGACAAGTGGGTGCACTGAAGGGGGATGCATGCATTCTGTTCCTGTTTGTCTTTCTGGTGTAAGGACACCCCCCCCCCTTAACTCTTGGGGACGTTTCAGGTGGCCCCTCTGACTTGAATCATCCTCCGTCTTCAAGGTCAAGCACTTTTTCCTTCCTGCTCCTTTGAAAATGCTTGCCTTCCCTTTGCTATTACAGACTATGCTGTGTGGCTAATCAACCTCATTCTTGGTCCTGGGAAGTCTTGCATGGCCTCTTGCAGGAGCTCTCAGCTGGGAGCTCCGGACTCTTCCATGAGCCTTTGTCTAGCTCTCCATTCTACTCTTCCATTCAGTATCTTCTCCACCCCTCTTCCTCCAACCCGGACATGCTTCTATGTATACACTGAAGAGCAGAGAAAGCTGGCCTGGGACAGGTGTGGCTGAGAGAGAAACACCAATGGATACAGAGACAGACAAAGGGCAGCAAAAACAAGCAATGGGGAGAGAACACTGCTGCCTGGGGTGCCTTTGGTCCTCCAGGTCCTGGTTCTGCGATTGCTGTAATGCAATTGAACTTACACAATACTTTTTCAAAAAACTTGAGTTAGCTGAATTTGTTTTCTATGTCTTGTCTCCAAAAGAATCCTAATAAACACCTCAATCCACCCATAACCCCACCTCTCTAGGACTCTGCTGTGTGCATCCCTGCCCTCCGAAGTCTCTCCCAGGTAGAGTTAGCTGCTTCCGCCTCTCCCCACAGCATGTTGTACACAGTTCTTCACACACCCAGTGTTAGATAATGATCTAAGTGGCCATTTGCCTATTTTCTTCCCCTGCACCTTTGGGGCAGGGACTGAGTTTCTTTGCAAACCAGGGACAAGGTATCATTCATTCAGCAAGGTATCTTCAGGAGCCCAGAACAGTGCCTAGCATATGGTAAGTGCTTATTAATGTTAGATGAATGAATACATCAATGAAAGATTAACTTGTCAGTGAGGCAAAATACAAACAAGTTGCATAAGACTTCCTAAAATAGCTCTGGAAATTTTCATTCTTACTTGAATTTTAAGCATACCATTTGGCCCAAGAAACATTAGACTAGCAGGGACACTGCCCTAAAAAGTGATTGCAGAAGCCCAGGAAACAGGGTACAGTAACTGCTGTTATCTGTTGAGAGAACTTTCCTATCATATGTCTCCCAGGAATAGATAGCATCCCCCTGCTCAAAAAGGTGAACATGTGACCCTGTCCTAGCCAATAATAGTCCTCACCTGACATGTAGCATCGATGCTTCCCCACAAAATGCAGAGGGTCTGCTGCTGGGGGACAGATGGAGGCTGGCATACCCACCAAACCACACACATAGAGAGGAGGGAGAGAGATGAGGAGAGAGAGATGAGGAGTTGGAGGTAACGTGGGACCCTCAAGCTGATTCTCTTGCACTCCTTCTATTCTGTGGGCCGTACCCCTATCTTTACTGGCTCTGAGAGCCAACAGATTCTCCCCGTTTAAACCAGTTTGACTTGAGTTTCTACCATTGACTGAGAACACGAAGAACCCTGACCAATTCAACATGAAACTGGCGGCAGGAAGCTGGACCTGATTACCAAGGCTGTCCCCCCAAAAACAGCTTTGTCACGCTAGCCCTTCCTTCCCACCTCTGTCACGTCCAGGGCCGTTTGTGGACCTTACCTTCCTTCTGGCCAAGTCGGATGCTTGAGGCCCAGGTGACCCAAAGAAAAAAGCCTCTGAGCTAAGTTTAAAAGTGGCCCTTATTAGCCTCCCAGGTGCAGTGTTACGTGAAAAAACCAAGGTACAGAGAAGTGTGTGTAATGTATTATGATTGTGGTACTGAAACAGAGGGACATATGGTTATAACAACATAGAATGCATATACAACAGGCAAGAATGGAAGTACCATTTAATGTAAGCTCTTTGAGGGCAAGAACTTTCTACTTTTTTTTATCCCTGCTCTATCTCGAAAAGCTAGAGCAGGTACTCAATAAGTATTTATTAAGCGACGAAATAGAACAGGACAAAAAGAATATTCCTGGAGAGATACAGGAGAATATGGCATTGGTGGTTGCCCATTGAAGGGGGTGGGGGTGTATCAGGGCTGAAGAGGAATGGGAAGGAGACTGAACGCCATTTGGTGTTATGTGCACTTTTTGCATGCACAAACTACATGAAAAAGAAAAATAAAAAGGAGTAAGAACAGGAAGGCAGGTCACCTTGGGCTGAAGAATAGGTTGGAAAACATGTAAAATCTGGTTAAGATTCTGATAACACTCTCCATTACAAGGAAGGAGGCGAGGGCCACGCGGAAGATTAGCAGCACCTGCTCCCCCTGCAGGCTGTCCCTGCAGGACTAACCTGCTCCTGCTTGTAAATAAGGCTATTCGGAGAGCTTCCTTACATAAGCAAATAAAGCTCCCAGAAATAGCACAGCCTACTTGCCTTGAATACTGAAGCAGCAGGCTTTCATTCTGACAGCCAGCCCTTGACATCTTGCCAGCCTCATGGAAAGGCATCTCTGCCTGTCTCCATTCAGCTCATTTCACTGACACCTTTGGAAATGGTAGGCACTCTTGAGAAAAGAAAAGATCCTATGTGTTTAATTTGGGCCAATTCCAATTTCAACAAATATCTTCTATTTCTAGCAATATTCTCAAATATCCGGTTTCCGTTGTTCCTTCAAAGAGTGGAGAGCACATGAGAGAGAATTAGTACAATGGTGCCCCATTATCTGTGGGGAATACGTTCAAGACCCCCAGTGGATGCCTAAAACCATGGATGGTGCCAAACCTAACACATGTTTTTTCCTATACATACAAACCTATGATGTAGTTCAACTTACAAATTAAGCACAGTAAGAGATTAAGTACAGTAAGAGATTAACATCAATAATAATAGAGAACAATTATAATAATATATTATAATTAAAGTTTTTGTGGTCTCTACTTTTCCCTCTTTCTCTCCCTCTTTCTCAAAATATCTTATTGTGTTGCACTCACCTTTTCACTTAAAGGAAGCGCTTTACAGCTTCTCTTTGGCATGTCTGAATTGCCAGCATCACTACCCTTGAGCTTTGGGGCCATGATGAAGTAGAATAAGGGTCACTGGAGCACAAGCTCTATGATACCATGACAGTGGACCTGATAACCCAGGTGGCTGCTACGTGACTAAAGGTGGGTACCGTGGGTACACTGGGCAAAGGGATGATTCATGTCTTAGGTGGGACATAGCAGATGGCACACAATCTCATCTCGCTACTCAGAGTGGCATGCAAGTTAAAACTTATGAATTATTTATTTCTGGAATTTTCCATTTAATATATTCAGACCACGCTTGACTCCGGGTAACCAAAACTGTGCAAAGCAAAACCATAGATAAGTGTGGGGGCATGGTGTGGGGGACTACTTTATCCTCTCTCTTTGACAGAGAATTTAGTATTTTGACAGAGATTTAGAATTTTACACACAATATCTCACTGAAATCCCATAGTAACTTTATGCAGAAGATGAGATCATCACATATTATAGAAATCGGGGCTGAGATAAGCACATGGGAAGCAAGGATTCCCACCACGCCTGTCTCTAACACACATGTCCTTTCCCCTCTATGGCTCCTCCTACTTTCATGATATCTGCAGTTTATAAAGCAACTCGCATAAACTATCCCATTTAATCCTCACAACACTGATATCTAGGAATTATTTTTAATTCCCATTTGCTATGAACTGAATGATTGTGTCCCCCCAAATTTTATATGTTGAAGCCTAATCCTCAGCGTGATGGCATTTGGAGGTGGGGCTTTTGGGGAAAGTAATCTGGTTGTGAAAGTGGAGCCCTCATGAACAGGACCAGAGATTTCCTCCTTCTCTGCTCCCTGCTGTGTGAGAAGAAGGTCATCTGCAAGACAGGGCGCAGCTCTTAGGAGACCCTGGATTTGCAGTACCTTGGTCTTGGACTTCCCAGCCTCCAGGCTGTGAGAAAGAAATGTTGGTTGTTTAAGCCTCTCAGTATGTGGTAACTGGTTAGTGCAGCCTAAACGAGCTAAGACACTGTTTTAAGAGAGGAAAACTGGAGTTCAGAGCTGGGCACAGAGAGGTAGCAAGGTGTGGGAAGAAAAAGACCCTGGATGCTGCTCCTGACTTTGCCCGTGAACCTCTGGGACCAGGGACCAGTTATGTGTCCTCTCTGGCCCAGAGTTACCTCATCTGCAAGGCAGAGCGATGTACTAGATGGTCTCACGTTCCCAGCAGCTCAAGTAATCTGTGATCCTAAGGAATCTCTTGATGTTCCTTGTAAGGAGATTAGAGCTTCGGTTGCTAAAGGAAGCCAACAGAAACTTACATCCACAGCTGGTGCTGGTAGGATATTTGCATTTGTTCCTATGCTGAACTTCACACATCTAAGTTTCTACAGTTACCATGTCTTAATCACAACGACACTGCTTCTAGAGTGCCATGAACACTCCCATCGGAAACGGAAATGCCAGACTGCCCGGGGGCTTCCCACCGCCTGCTATCATCACCTTAGATAATCTTTTTTTAAATCATATTTAAGTTTATTGAAATATCAACTTTTTTGTTAGAAAACAGGGAAGTCTATGCCAGTGTTTACACAAGGGCAGGAAAAAAAAGTCAAAAACTCAGTCCACCAGAAACAAGCCAGCCCACATGTGTATCACCCCCGCCGTAGTAATGGAAACATCTGAGGAACCCAGCTCTGCCTGGCTGCTCGAGGCAGGGGCGGAGGAGGCGTCCCTCGGCTTGCGGGCTACGCAGCAGCATCTGCAGGTGAGTGCTGAGCTTTTACAGCAGGGGCAGGAACCAGTGTGGGTGGGGACCCATGACCCTTGTCTTGCATGGTAAGGTATAGGGTAAATCCCTTAATATCTTACCAAAAGAGAATGGACAGCCTGGGTTTAAATTTGGGTCCTGTCCCTTGTGGCTCTGTGACTCTGGGTTGGTTACTTCATTTCTCTGAGCTTAAGTTTCCTCGTCTATTATTTCTCAGCGTGTCTGTCTGAGGACTGCTGCAAAGATTGACAGGGCTTAAGGTGTGGAGAAAATGATGACGGTTAGGTAAGTCATTTTACTATTCCCATTTAGTAGATGAGGAAATCGAGGCACAGAAAGATTAAATAACTTACCGAGATTCGAACCTGTGTTGTTGGGCCCCAGAGCCTGCATGGTGACCATTACACTAGGTTGTCTACATAAAAAAAGTTCTAATTTGTAGCTACACAGTTCCACGGATGCGTCCCCTCCTGGGGGTGCAGTCTGTGTCCTAAGATTTTTCACAGAATATTTTTTATTGCTTTGGTAAAGTTGTCCAGGTCCAAGATTTGGCTTTCAGATTCGTACGCCCAGAAACCAGCTTCTGTCAGCACAAAGAAGATGGGTCCATCCAAGTTGGTGATTTACAACGAGAAATAACTACCAGAGGCACCAGGACCCTGGAGACCTAGGACCAAGAGTGGTCGTGTTACTTGGAAGCCAAGTCAGAATCAGAAGATTATCTGAAATACACGATAGCCAACCTATGGAAGAAGCCTAAATGTCCATTGACAGACAATTGGGTAATGAAGATGTGCATACATGAGACAGAATGTTACTTGACCATAAGAAAGAATGAAATCTTGCCACTTGTGACAACATGAATGAACCTAGAGGGTGTTATGCTTAGTGAAACAAGTCAAACAGAGCAAGACAAATAGAGTATGATTTCATTTATACATGGGATTTAAAAAACAAAATAAACTAACAAAACAGAAACTAACTTACATAGAGAGAGAACAAACTGATGGTCATCAAATGGAAGCGGGGGTGGAGGGATGGGTGAAAAAGGTAAAGGGATTAAGATGTGCAAGTTGCCAATTATAAGAACAGTCATGGAGATATAAGGTACAGCATAAGGAATATAGCCAATAATATTGTAATAACGACGTATGGCAACAGGTGGGTACTGGACTTATTGGGGTGACCATTTTGTAAGTTATATAAATGTCTAATCACTAGGTTGTACACGTGAAACTAATATAATATTGTATGTCCACTATAATTGAAAAATAAAAGAAAATTAAGAAAAAAAAGAAGGGAGTTATAGAATTCAAGTGTCTGACAGCTGTCGACTGTGGACCCAGACACTGTAGGCATGCCCCCTACTTGCCCCTGCACTTGGAACTGTGAAATCTGGAGGTGCCAGCCCAACCTTTCTCTTCCAAGGGCAGCATCAAGACATATCCACCTACTCACAGAACATTTGTCCCTAGGACTTGACTTTTCTTGGATAATTTGTGCCCACGCATTAGGAATTTCTTACTTTTAATCAGAGTATAGTAAAACAAGGAGGATGGGAAGCCTTCTTGCTTCTGAAAGGTGACTTTGAGGACCTCTGCTGTGATCCTTGACAAGTTCCGCTTAAGTTGAGATCTTCCAGAAAAATCTTTCTCTTGATTTCTAGCTCCCCATTCCTGGTCACAGTACATTGTGTACCTGACACATTAGTAAGTGTACAATAAATATCAGTGTAACCACAGACATCTATCTGGTGACATATGGGCAAGACACATTCCTTGCCCTTAAGGAGTTCGCAGTCTAAGGAGAATGAGAAACATGAATAGGCAACGATGACTCAGGATACTAAGGACTGTGATAGAGGTGACGGTGGCGTGTCACAGGAGCCTGAAAGGGAGGTGTGTGGTCATATTGGTCAGAGAAGAGATCCTCCCTCCCACAGGAGACATCTGAGCTGTTATAAAGGATGAGAAAACTGACATGCAAAAGGATAAGTAGGGTCGTTCTAGACAGGAAACAGCATGACACCTTTAAAAGATTACCAGCGATTCACTAGGCGTGCAGTTGATTGGGGGTGAGGGTGAAGGAGCTGGGGGAGTAGAAAGAGGTGACGCTTTGCGCCGGCTAGGAGGACGGTGCCCCTCTCAGGCCTGGAGCTTCCCCGGCCTCCTTCCCCAGCTGCACGTGAGCACCTGCCCTTGGCTCAATGGCTCTGTGCACGCACTGCACAACTGCACGCGGAGGCCCTTGGCCCAGAATACCGGGTCACGAGGGACCTGTGTCACAATCTGGGATGTCTGGATTTTGCTCAGAAAACACTCAGAACCTGAAAGATTAATTAGAAGCATTTAAATTAAGAAGTGACACAACCACAACTGTGTTTTAAAGAGAATACTTTGAAGGCAGTAAGGCTGATTGTTGGGCGAGGACTAGGAGAAGGCCGGGAGGCCTGGGGTGAGGACATATCAAGGACACAAGCAGAGACACGGGCAGGGATGTGGAGCAGCAGCGAAGGCTCTGAGAAATGCCTGGAGCATAGAAGGGGCAGGACTTTGTAACCAGGCGGATGTGGAAGAAAAGGGGATGAAGACAATGATGACTGGGTTCTGAAGCTCAGGAGACAGAGGCTCTGGAGACATGATTCGGGAGTCATATACGTGGAGAGGGAGAAGTCGAATCCATCGAGGAGTCTAGTGAGAAGAGGACACAGAACAAAATGTCAGGGAAACTTGATATTTTAGAGATAGGAAGAAATGTTCAGGGGGTGGGGGGTGGCGGAGAACATGCTGGCCCTCTGTCTTAGCTTTTCTTTTTCCCACTAAATGGGAGGTGGAGGTATCTGTAGAGACCGGTATGGTGTGAGTGTGGCGGTGGGGGGGGACACGAGGGGCGTGAGGAGGAAACAGCTGCTGTGGGGAGTGGGAGAGGGAGTCGACTGGGGACACTGGAAGGACTGCCAAGCATAGATTGCTTTCTCCTGGTCTGACAGCTGCTGTCAGTCAGGGGACCAGATGGAATAATGAGGTGACATTCTCCCAGCACAGAAGCTACACTCTTGGAGCAGAGCAAGTCCCTTTAGAGACAGACTTGACTTTTTTCCCCTGAACCAGTAGAGAGCCACTGGTGCTGGTGTAGTCCTTTGTTTATGGGGGTGTAGGATGTAGCTCCCAGATGCCCCCCCAGTTACAGCCAGGAGCAGGCCCTCACAACATTTGCAGGTGTGAAGCAAGTGTGGAAATGGAGGCCCCTATACCAGATGTCTAAACATTTACAAACTATAAATTAAGCTATTCCCACAACTGGCCTGCTTTCCCAGCCAGGGCCTCCCAGCCCATTCCCAGGCACCACCCTTGCATCTCCCTCGGCTCAGCCCTGCTCCCGTGGGCCCGAGGGGCAGCTCAGGTCTGCTGGTGCAGGATGGGACACAGGCTGGACCTGGGCCCAGGACCACAGCTATGACTAGACCCTGTCAACCCAGGAAAGGGAGAAATTTTAAATGTCCATTTTAAAAGAGTCCATAGGCAGTCATTGTAAAGTGACTATTTCTCCCCTTAATTTATCTGTTTTGCAAAAAATTTGAAATTTTTCAATGACACAATCAAGGGCCCCAGGAAGCCAGGGCAGGCAGGCAGGTCCTCCTCCCTGCATGTTATTTTGCCAACTCAGGATTTCCAGACAATTGCAAGCACCTCCCAAAGGTACATCACCCATGTAGAGAGACGGGAAAGAACGCAGCTCTCTTGTGGAAACTTCTCTGGCTAGATACTCACTTTGGGTGATCTGAAGCAACTATAAACAGAGCAGACCTTCGGGAAACAAACGAATCTCTTTCAAATGGTAAATGTTTAAACAAAATGCGCTACATCCATACAGCGGAATACTAGATACTAGTCAGTAATGAAAAAAAGAATAAACTACTAATACACCCCCCCCCCTTAAAAACAACAACCCTTAAAAAGTAACCCAAAAGCACTCAAAGCATTATGCTACGTGAAAGGAGCCAGGCACAGAAGGCCGTCTGCTGTATAATTTCACCTGCGTGACATTCTGGAAAAGGTGAGCTGTGGGGAGAAGACAGAGCAGTGGTGGTCAGAGCAGGAACCAGGGAGGGGATTAACACCGAAGAGACCTAAGGGGATTCGACTGGGTGATGAAAATGTTCTATATCTTGATTGGACTGGTAGTCACAAACTGTATACGTTTGTCAAGATTTGTCATAACAAACACTTCAAAAAGGGTACATTTTATAGTTTGTAATTTTGCCGTCATAAAATTTACCCCGCATAAGTAAAGAGGTAAGTCATTTAGACCCCGTTTCTCTGGTTTCCCAGGGCAGGGGCTGGGCTTTTCTCCCTCTTCCCCGGCGTGAGGGCCGTTTCAGCCCTCACGCCGGTACTGAACGGTACTCTCCTGTAACTGTCCTTCTCTCAATTGTTTAAGTTTTTATGTTTTAAAATTTATTTTCTCTTTAGACAGGGGAAAGGAGGAAGAAAGAGAGGGAGAGAAACATCAATGTGTGGTTGCCTCTCTCATGCCCCCTACTGGGGACCTGGCCCACAGCCCAGGCATGTGCCCTGACTGGGGAATCGAGCCAGTGACCTTCGGTTCGCAGGCCGACGCTCAATCCACTGGGGCACACCAGCCAGGGTTCAACTGTTTATTTACCAAACCAGCGAGGGAGGGAGAGAGAGAGAGAGAGGGAGAGAGAGAGAGAGAGAGAACCCACTGACAGTAAACCTTCTACAAACTTTGAATTTTTGTTGAAATTTTAAATGTCCATTTTTAAAGAGTCCATAGGCAGTCATTGTAAAGTGACTACTTCTCTCCTTAATTTACCTGTCTTGCAAAAAATTTGAAATTTTTCATGGGTTGGATTTGCTTATAAGGGTATGTATCTGCAGAATAAGCCATCAAGCCCCCATTTGCTTGAGAGATCTGTCAGATGTGTCTTTTCATCACGGCAGAGCCCAGGTGGAAACCAGAAGGGTAAAAAAATAATACAGAACGATAGATAAACAAAATGCATTTCTACTGTCTTTCCGCTGCCCCCTCCCAGGTACTCACATGCTCCTCCCCAGCCCAGCCCTCTAGTTCCCGCTTGGAGCGAGCAACTTACTCTGAACGCATGCCTTAGACTTGGGATACAAGTCAGAGAAATGGTTTCTTTAAATGATCGTATCATGGAGGAGACTTTTGGCGTGAACACTTGTTACACCAAAGAGCTACTCTTAGCTATGCGGGTCCAGAAGTGTGTGACTCCCCTCTAAAGTCACAAAGCCTTTAGGCGACTCTCTTCATTTATATGTGAAATGGTTATAACGAGAACTATCTTTCTGTTCTCACATAACCATGGTGACGGTCAAATGAGGTTTTGTTTGTGAAAGAGCTTTATAAACTTTGAAATAG